>JASIRB010000341.1:0-24997 GCA_030323885.1 Branchipolynoe longqiensis | reverse complement strand
ACCAAGTCAGCTATGGCGATGAGGTGGGGCCTGCTAGTCCCCGATGTCATGAACTGGGCGACCGACAGTGTTGATTGATGTCTGCGTTCTGGCGGTAGAAGCGAGCAAGTGCGTTCCAGGATGACTTGGAAATCCTGGAGAGGATAGCCAGAGCGGCCCTATTGTCGCTGAGTTGGCGGTCAGCATCCTCCATGAAGTCGCTGATGGCAGATCTGTCGAGGGCGCCACATGAGGCGAGTATGTGGGCCACATTGAAGATATTAGTTCCACAGGGACAGCGCTGGAGGTTGGGGACATCAATCCAACGGCGGTAGCCAGTCCTGAAGCGGTTGATGGTGACTTGTGTAGAAGCAGGAAGGCTGACTGGATGGGGGATGTTCGTTCTGACCAGGGTGTACCAGAGCCAGCTTATTGAATAAGGGTTCTGTACTTGTTCCTTCTGTGTGGCTCGGTCCCAGAGTTTGGTGGTGGCTCGAGAAGCGGCGGCGGCCAGTTTGGTGATGGATGGAAGGATGGCTGTCTCTACGTCTGCTCGGTTGGCACCGGCTAGAGTGGCACAGTCGGCCTGGTCATTACCATACAGTCCTATATGCGAGGGGACCCATAGCAGGACTGTGTTGAGGTGTGCCTGATGTCTGGTCCAGATTTTAATCTGAATTGCGTCAGCAAGGGAGTGTCGGGCATTTGGGCGGGCGATCTCTTTGATGGCATTCAGAGAGTCGGTAATGATGATGGTACTTGAGTTGTGGAGGTCTTCGAGGGCCAAGTGAATGGCGGCGAGCTCGGTATCGAGAGTGGAAGCAAAGTCTGACACCCTGGTGGTGTTCTTTGTGTTGGAGAAGGGGATGAAGATTCCGGCTCCTGTTCTACCTGATGTTGGGTTAAGGGAGCCATCGGTGTAGACTGTCTTTGCGAGAGGAAATTCCACCTTCGCCTGAGTTATGGCCTCGAGAGCCAGGGAGTGGAGTTCTGGGGTGGTGTAAGCCGCCTTGGCAGCAACTAGGTTGGTGGTTCGGGTTTCCACTGGGATGGAAACCCAAGGTGGCTTGTGAGGGCTCAGGGCGAAGTCTGCAATGTGGAGTCCGTGGGAGTCCTTGAGGGTGGTGATGGCGTTCTTGAGACGGTAGGAGATGTGAGGGTGACCGCGGGTCCCATCTCGGAGGTAGGCAGTGGCTCTGCGGATTGTTGTTGTAAGGCCTGAGGAAAGGGTTCTTGTGAGATGGGTGGTGAGAAGTTGTTTGCCTCGGAGGTGGAGGGGAGGGAGGCCGGATTCAAGGAGGAGGATCTCGATCCTGGTGGTGCCTGGAACACGGAGGACAAGCCTGGAAGCCCGGTGTTGGATGTTCTCAAGTTTCCGGAACTCATTCCATAAGATCTTGTTCTTGGGTAGTTGAGTTTGGGGGTTGTCAAGCCCGAGGGCTGTGAGAGCGAGTGTGGGCGCAGCGTAGTCGAAGAGGGAGCGGACTGCCTGGCGGTAGAAGAGTGCGAGTACACTGTCCGGGGCACCCCAGGAGAAGCCGGAGATCCTCTTCATGAGGAGGAGTCTGTTGGCCATTCTGGTGGCCAAGTGGCGGCAGAGGGCTCTCATGTTCAGGTCTCGGTCTAGACGGATACCTAGGTAGTCGAAGGTGGAGACCCATTCGATAGGGGATCCATCTAGGTAGAGGGGGTGAGGTGGATGACCTCTGAACATGTGCATGATCTTGGTCTTGGTGGGGGAGATTTTTAGTCCAAGGTCCCGGACCCGATTTTGTAAGCCTTACCTATATATAGGCCTATGTGTGTATACATTTGTCTAGCTGTAAACGTCTATAAATCCATGACAAAAACAGATGGAAGCCCTCATTTATTTTTCGGGCTATGGCCGAGCAAAAATGGCCTACCTTACATTACATAAAGCTTAAAATCTCTAAGCGAATGGCGATTTGGCGGCAGATCGGCACCGGAAGTGACAGTGGCGCCAATAGGCCCGGAGCAAATCGCATAGCTACAGGTGTAGAAATAAATAAATAAATAAATAAATAATGAAGCAAACGCAGCGCTGCCAATTTATATATATAATGCTTATATTTCACATAAATTTGTCTAGCTTAAAATTCTATAAATCGATGACAAAAGCAGATTACCAGTGGTGAAAGCCCTCATTTATTTCTCGTGCTATGGCTAAGCAAATACGCCAAGCAGGCCTGCCCACAGCCCCCCCCCCCCCCCCCCCCGCCCAACACACTAGTCATCCTCCGACTCCCCCAGCTGCAAGTGCAGTGGCCAGCCTCAAGCGCATGTCATTCACAATCCTGACCTGAAGGGGGCTCCTTAAATAATCAAAATCGTATCTGAAGCCCAGTCCCCCCCTCGCCCGGAGTTCCTCTATCGTGGCACTACACGTAGACAAGTATGTGCAACCTCCACGATGCAGGGAGTGGGATGAAAAATCCTGGTCCCCCAAGCGCGCCCTATTGGCGAAGATCTTGAGGGTCTCCTGGTAAATTTGGTAAGTTAACAGTACAGAACGTCCCCCCTCCCCCCAGCACTCACTCACGGAAGTGGATAGTCTTCGACTTAGTGACAGTAATAATCATTTTTCTTGAAGATTTATACTGCCTATTATGGATAAGCCTGAATAGACTTGTTTTCACCATTAGACAGTTTGTCGATAGAAAGCCCGAGCCTACACTTTTACCGACCCAAGGGATTTTTAACCTCCCACACCACATAGACATGGTATGAGAGCAACTGGCCTTTGATGACACTGTAAGTTATCCACAGCGGTGGAAATCCAAATTGGCAGAGGTGGGGGCACAGGGAATCGAACCACCGACCTTCAGATTAGGAGTCTGACCTAGAAAAAAGTCAGGTCTGGCTTGCAATGGTAATTCTCAGCATATCAGGCTAAGGCCCTGTCAGCCGCAGAAAGTGTGGCCACCACGTATTACCTTTGAGCAGTGGGCTAGCAAACAATCGAGACTCTGCCTTTTAGTCGCCTTACGTCTATTACGAAACCATGCTAATATAGAGTGGAGTTTCTCTAGCTTACCTTCCGGGAGACTAAGTTTGAGGGTTGACAAATCAATATCAATACCTAAGAACCGTATCCTAGTAGTGGGGGCTATTAATTTGTTATAACTGTGGTGTTCTCTGTGGCGGAGTGGTTAGTGTGTCTGACTTTTTTCTAGGTCAGACTCCTAATCTGAAGGTTGGTGGTTCGATTCCCCATGCCCCTACCTCTGCCAATTTGGATTTCCACCGCTGTGGATAACTTACAGCGTCATCAAAGGCCAGTTGCTCTCATACCATGTCTATGTGGTGTGGCAGGTTAAAAATCCCTTGGGTCGGTAAAAGTGTAGGCTCGGGCTTTCTATCGACAAACTGTCTAATGGTGAAAACAAGTCTATTCAGGCTTATCCATAATAGGCAGTATAAATCTTCAAGAAAAAAAAGAAGAAAAAACTCAGATAAAAACCTAGATAAAAGCCTAGCCATCATATGTCAAACACCATTGACTTGTATCAGCTTTACATTGGTAATTCTGGTTCAGAGCTTTCTCACCATACTCTTTTAGCAGCACTTGAGAAACACTTTATTAAATGAATTGCTTGTCTTACCATCACAAGGGATTGCACGTATTGTCATATTCAGGTTAAATTCTGCACAGATGCTGAAAATTACAAGAGACAATGATGGTGAAGAGGCGCCTAGATCAAACGCTATTCTTCGTACACAGGTAATCAATGAGTGCCAAGAAATTGCCTGTGCATAAATGGGTATGCAGAACTCGTATTGATAAGAATGTTGTTGCTGAATCATGCTCTGATACAGTTCAATCTCTACTGGCAGTGTTGCGGTTTGCCAGGGACACCAGTTTGCCAGGGACACATTGCTTCTGCGCATGCGTCAAAATCGAACAGCATCGTCACTAACCTTATAAATTTAATATAATGTTTTTGGTAAAGATGTTTTCTATATGTGTACCAAACGATTTGTTTCTAGGTGGTGTCGCTTTAGAGATATTTAACTTTTCCTGTATTTTCTGTATGAAGATTGCTCACAGCCATTGACAATGCCTTGAGTTGGACGGTATGCGCAGTGAAAAACATTAGTTTTATTCAAAATTAATAGAAATCAAGAACCCTAATCTTATCAATTTAATATAATCTTAATGGTAAAGATGTTTTCTATATGTGTACGAAGCGATTTGTTTCTAGGTGGTGTAATTTTAGAGATATTTGATTTTTTCTGTATGAAGATTTGCTCACGGCCGTTGACAATGCATTTGAATGGAAGTGTCCCTGGCAAACTGGTGTCCCTCAGAATCCGCAACAGCAGCTATATCGCCAAAGCTAGATCAAACTCTCCCAGCATTATTGATTGGTAATACGGTAGCCGCACCCAGTAGATGGCAGCCCTGTCGCGGCGCTGCCCGGCGGCTACCGTACCGCCACCTAGCGCAGTAAACTGAAATGGTGACGGAGCAGTCCTTAGCCGTGTTCACACCCACAACTTTATGCCGAACTAGATAAGGCAAACTAGATGAGACGAACTAGGCGTGAAAGTGTGTCGTGTCCACACACGCAGTACTTGGGGCAGTTTAAGGTGGAAATCGATATCTGTGCATGAGCAAGTCCATACTAACCAGCGCCAGTTTCAGTTAGTCGACGTCGCCACGAGAGAGTGGCTTCGACCTAGATATGTATAGACTGAGTCGTATTGTTTTGGAACGGTCAAAGCTTCTGCTGGGCAGTGAAAACCTAAAAATAAATGATGAAAAAAATATCTGTGCACAGCTAGTGGTTTCATAGACCAAATTATATAATATGCGCTTTTGATCGACCGGAAAATCAACAAACTCAGGTCACACTAGGAAGTTGGGCCGACTTAACCTAGTTCGCTTCATATATACTACCTCGCGACGTGGTTTACTTGAAGCGAACTAGATGAGGCGAATCAGCCCTAATCCGCCTCAGCGTCGCGTCCACACAGCGAATGTGAGCCGAACTAGACAAGGCAAACTAGTTGAGGCGACTTAACGCCCGTGTGTGAACACGGCTCTTGCTGCCAGTGCCACTGGCCATAATAATCGATTAACACGACCCGGTGTTCCAGTTCCCGCGGCATACCAGTTTGCGAGGGACACATCGCTTCTGCGCATGCATCAAAATCGAACAGCATCGTCACTAACCTTATAAATTTAATATAATGTTTTTGGTAAATATGGTTTCTATATGTGTACCAAGTGATTTGTTTCTAGGTGGTGTGGTTTTAGAGATATTTCACTTTTGCTGTATTTTCTGTATGCAGATTGCTCATGACCATTGACAATGCCTTGAGTTTGACGGTACGCGCAGTGCAAAACATTAGTTTTATTCAAAATTAAAAGAAATCCAGAACCCTACCCTTATCAATTTAATATAATCTTTTTGGTGCACATGTTTTCTATATGTGTACCAAGGGATTTGTTTCTAGGTGGTGTGGTTGTAGAGATATTTCACTTCTTCTGTATGAAGATTTGCTCATGGCCATTGACAATGCATTTGAATGAATGTGTCCCTCGCAAACTGGTGTGCCGTGGAAACTGCAACACCGGTGTAAAGATTTCAAATTCCCCCCTGATTGAAGTTCCCGCACAGGAACTTGAAAACGTCTTCAAATTCATCCCACTGGAATTTGAAAACGTTTTCGTTTTCCTTCCCTCATTTTAACTTTCCCTCCCCCCATTTTGGGGGAATTTTCTTTATTTTTGTTATTTAAAAAATAAATTTCATGACAAATATAATAATACACAGATAATAGCATAAGGGAAATTATTACTAGTACAACAATACATATTTCACCCCAAATAACACAAAAGTCTCCAAGGTGGCTAAAAAATAATATTATAGGTCTGAATTTGAAAACATTTTTTTAAGTTTTTTAAACAATTTTAAATTCCCGGAGGGGGGAATTTGAAAATAGGGGGAGGAATCTGAAAACTGTTTTTAATTTCCCTCCCGAAATCGAAAACGTTTTCAATTTCACGGAGGAAAATTAAAAAACGTTTTCAGATTCCCGGGGGGAACTTGGAAAGGGGAAAATTGAAATTGTTACACCGGGCCTACCTCGGGTCACCCGAGTCGTCAGAATTTCAAATAGAACATTGCGAGTGGAGTCGACAAATACACGTGCCTGTGCAAAACGACCCGACCAGAGTAAACCCACCTCTTGGCTGGGGGTGGCTAGGAGCGATGATTGTCACATTTGCGCTGGTACCGTCCTGCATGATAACAGCTACCAGTAACCAGTCATCATGTTTTTTTTTGGTAATAACATAGATTAATGAAATGGGAATAGCATCTAAACTATGCCATCATAAAATAGATTTAAAACCTATTTTGCGTAGCTATATCGGTTATTTAAAAAAAAGAAGGTTTTGGATAAAGCTAAGATTCCTTTACGCGGAAAGCGGCATGCGAATGATTATGTGGTATATGCGGCATAGATATATGCCAACCCCCAATAGCCGATGTTTACTTTTGTGCTGGGGATTGTTAACAAACAAAAACACCAAAAAAGTTACCCATAACATTTTTGGGGGTTTTTCCCCAAATTTGTGAAGGAAGATCAAAGTTAGTATTGTTTTCTATGGCAAACGCAACAGTATTTCGCATTCGCATTCGCACCGATCAGTCCATGGTCGATCCATTTGCCACGTTCGCATTCGTATTCGCATTCGACGTATGGAAGCACCACTATGCATTTACATTCTTTTTCGATTTTTTTCTGCATTCGCATTCGCATGCCGCATACCACGTTAAGGAATCTGAAGCGCCTTACCGGATTGAGCAACGGACATGCAACCGACAAAGAATTTTCTAGTCCGGTGGTGCCGGTGACAAAGTGTATCGAAATGTACCGAAATGGAGCATAATGGGGCATTGGGCCGCAGGCCACCGGAAAGTACCGTACATGTCCGTGTTGCAGTTTCCGCGGTACGCCAGTTTGAGAGGGACACATACATTCCACAATGCATTGTCAATGGCCGTGAGCAAATCTTCATACAGAAAAAGTCTAATAGCTCTCAAATTACACCACCTAGAAAAAAAATGCTTGGCACACATACAGAAAACATATTCAAACAAACAGATTATATTAAATTTATAAGGTTAGGGTCTTGATTTCTATAATTTTGAATAAAACTAATGTTTTTGCACTGCACATACTGTCTAAACTCAAGGCATTGTCAATGGTCATGAGCAATCTTCATACAGAAAATACAGAAAAAGTGAAATATCTCTAAAACCACACCACCTAGAAACAAATTGCTTGTACACAGATAGAAAACATCTTTACCACAAACATTATATTAAATTCATAAGGTTAGTGACGATGCTGTTCGATTTTGTGCATGCGCAGAAGCGATGTGTCCCCGCAAACGATCGGAGGCCTACCACGGAAACTGCAACACCGGACAAGAACCGGACACGTAACGGATGGTACCGACATGAACCAGACACCAACCGGAACACCAACGGATGGGTACCGGACACGTACAGATGGGTACCGGACATGAACTGGACAAATCAGACACCAACCAGACATGTCAGTCCGGCGGTGTCCGGTAGAAGTTTTGTGCATGTTCAAAACTTGTACCGGACACCGCCGGATGGGTACCGGACATGTACCGGACATTCCCGTATTTCACCGGACAGTGTCCGGTTCCCCAGTCCGGTAAGGTGTGACTGGTAGCTTTAAGCCACCATTTTTCCACCCCGAGCGTGGAGAAGCGTATTCGATTATTCGACCCAAGTCTGTAGGATGTGCGCATGCGCCAAAAGGTGGCTCGGGTTGACCCGAGTTGTTTAATCGATTACCCCCCTGTATGGTAGTGGAGCTGCCATGCGACTAGTACACCGCATCTAGTAAAACCCTGGCAATAGGCAACCACCTCGTGTTGTGGGTTGACTGTGTCACCGTGTTGTTTTCTAGTGGGTCATGGTTGGGATGGTGCGAGAGTGGGAGGGGTTGGCACTTCTACATATCAAACTACTATTCTTTCTTAGTGCCACCCTGACTCTTATAATAAACTTCTAAATCTATTTATATTACTACTTAAAGTAAGCGCTTCTGACAGTTCATAAATGACAGCATATGTGAATCGACTCCTGCCTTATAGCAGTTGCTAATACACAGGGTGCCTCTGGTGACAGATGCTTTGACCCACAAGTCCAGTCTGGATTATGTTCTGCGCATGCGTCACGGAAATCGTGTATTGTTCCAGATTGATATTCATTGATGTCAAAAAAGGTGCCCATAGGGTATTGTGCCCGTACGGTATTGTGGGTTCCTTGGGGCCTGCGGCGTTGTGATTTTTACGAAGTTAAGATAACTCTGACCTAAAAAAACCGCAACACCTTGCGGCGAGCAAAAAAACGTACGTCTACGGTATGGCGTCCGTAACTGACTGTACGGTCACCGTACGGTCTGGCCGATGTGGCGAGTTACGGCCGCCGCAGGCAATCCGTAAAGTGCATGTCACACCTTACCGGATTGAGCAACGGACATAAACCGGACTAAGAATTGTCTAGTCCAGTGGTTTTTGGTATCAAAATGTGTCGAAATGTTGCGCTATCAGGTCAATAGAAGTTGGACGAACGGACATGAAATGGACATGAATGGATATCCACCGGACGATGACCAGAAGACAACCGAATGTCAAACGGATGGACCAAAAATCAATCGGACACGTATGGGACTGTCACAGGCACGCTGGAAACAGATACTGCCCGAATTCCCGCAACACTGTCAACGGACCCTGCAGGAAGCAAACCGGAGACGTAACGGATGGGTAACGGACATGAGCCGCACTAAACAGACTTAAAACGGACTCTAACTGGCTAGAGTCAGGGCATGTCAGCAGCGTAGCCGTACAAGTTTTGTGCAGGTTCAGAGCGTGCACCGACAACAGCGGACACGACCGAATAATAACAGACACTGGATGCGTACCGTATATAAAACCGACATTGACGTATTTCACCGGACAGTGTCCGTTTTCTATCTGTTTCCCCAGTCCGGTGTGGCGTAGTCAGACGTGTCCCGTGCTCAGCCGTGTCCATTGCTTCTGCGCATGCGTCAGAATCTAATAAGCATGGCCGTAATCGATTAACACGACCCGGGCGACTCGGGTCATCTAAGTCGTCAGAATTTCAAATAGAACACGGCGAGTGGAGTCGACAAATACACGTGCCGTGTGCAAAAAAAGAATAACTTAGATTAATGAAATGGAAATATAGCTAAACTAGGCCATCATAAAATACTTTAAATCCTATTTTGCTGTAGTTTTAGCGGTTATTTTTAAAAAAAGAAAAAATTGTCCACCCAAGTACGGAGATCGCAGATTCGATTATGTCGACCCGATTTGTAGAGTGCGCAATGCCCAATTGGCTCGGGTGACCCGAGTTGATGCGAAATCTGTGCATGCGCAGAAGCAACTGTACACGGCTGAGCAGGGGACAAGTCTGAGTACGCCACACCGTAGGTGTGACTGAGCCTTAATGCATTTGTGACTGAGGCATTAGCGATCTGACTGATTCATATGGCCCCGTATAATAGTCGCTGCGTTTTTGTTGTGTTGTGTTTAAAGCTGCATAGTCCGATGAAATATCAAATTTTCAAAACCAAACCAATTATCTAGATTTAATTTGACATATCTAACTTAGATATAGATAAAAGATTCACCGGTACGTGTAGTACACGGGTGAAGATCAGCCTTATATAAATACGGGCGAAAATAGCGTTAGTATGGAACATCACCTAGAAACTGTGGCTCCAGTATCAAATGGCTACTTATATCGGCACAGAGTTGGTGAAATGGGAGAGAATGCAAAAAGACAAGATGGCGGCCGCAGAACGCTGTCGATTTCACTTTTAAATCTTATTAAACTATATATTATATTATATTTTTCAACTCAAAGGTTGCGGACTATCAATAAGATATATGTAAAGAATAATTGTTGCTTCTTAGATTGTAAAATTAGGCTCCCAATTCTTTGACCCGCATTTTCGCCACCTTTTACATAGGGTTGGTTTGCACCCCTACTGCAGCAGTACGGGGTGAATCTTGTATCTAACTTAGATACTGATGCACTTATATTAAGCATTTGTTTCTGTGTAGAAGGTGTCAGAGTTTTGGCAAGCTTGCCTAAACTAATTTTACATGTTTGACCTCAAAATATCTCAAACGTTTACCATTTAAAATAAAAGTAACTTTGAACTTATGTAAAGTAGATACTAGTGATCGATCTAATATATTTATCTCAGAAAAAATACAGAATTTCAAAACCATCGGACTGCAACTTTAAGCGAATGCTTCGCCGAAGCCTTTGGATTTCAAAAGGGAAAAAAAGAGTAATAAAATATAAATATATAGTAGGCCCCCATATACCTGATGATATTATATATATGTATATATATATATATATATATATATATATATGTGTTATTATTATCCTCTTCTTTGATGCAGGTTGTGGTAGCCTATGCAAAGCTCGTAGCTCTCAGCTATAGTGGTATGCAGCCTCGAAATCGTATATAATAGTTTAAATAAATTCTAAAATATCTCCTTTTCACGAAACTCATATGTGAAGCATTAATAAAACTTTTAATCATATTTAAATCATCCAGTTATTTCTATAACGTCATTATAATAATATTCCAATTATATAAGCAGCCCTATAAACCCTCTCTACTAATACCTAATTCATTCTATCATGTTGGTAACTACATATATGCATAATATTCAAACCAAGTTGTGAAACCATGGTAGATTATGTATATTAAGTGATGATAATTAATATCAGATTGTTCTAAGTTTTTATATCGTATGTTTATTTGAATAGCCTCGTCCCATAGCCTTTGTTTCAACCGACGTCGGCCCCTAGCGGCTAAGATGGGTACTGAAACCCAACTTGGTAACCAAAACGAGGTTGCCATAACAACCGTGGCGACACTTGTTGAACCATCAAAAGCTTGCAACCATGTCAAAGGGAAACGTCCTAGGTAGCTTCGGCTCACCCTCCAAGATCGGTAAGAAAATGTGTTTATATTGATATATTGTCATTCACAGGGTCTAAAGGAAAAGTGTCAATAACTTATTGAGCCAAATCAAACCCTCAAATTGTATTGTAACAAAACTAGTGCCATCACCATCAATTGATGCCCATGAGTCATGACAATGGTCGCGCCATCACGGTGTCATGCCGTTAATCTGATTAACTTACTTACTGATTAACTTAATTTACAGATTATCTTCTGTCTGATCTATGTGCTATTGGGCCTTTAATTACAGCTCGTTATGGTAACAACGAACCTTTTCTTTGTGCACATGTATGGAGGTGGATGGAGCGCTGAAATAATATAATTGTGGGTGTCCTCTCCAATGGCAATGTCTATCCTGGTATCCAGCCTTGTCTCGAATGGAAATTTGTATTACACAATTATGGAAGTTATTTCTTCAGTAAGATTGCTTATTCACTGAAGAACTAGTTCATGTACATGTTGGATGTAAGCTGGTAAGCATGTACAATATTAGAAGTGTAGTTTGAATAACTTAATGTTAAAATGTTAAATATGCTTTCCACAAGTTACAGGTCGGTTTTCAAGTGCCATGTTCAGCGAATAATATTTCTAGAAACTAGTACAAAGAAAGTAAATGTATAGAATATGGTCTATACAAGTATGATACTATTTATAAGCTCACGATGATACATATTTGTTTATCGATTGGTAAATATAGACAATTTGTGCACTTGCTCCCGGGAATGCAATAACACAAAAACGAAACGGTTACACGAAAATGGCGTATGCCCCCTGTCATCCTATGACTATATTCTTATTCTCTGACCCGATTCTTCTTCTTGGTGTTCAAGGAAAAGGCACAGTTGATTATCTGGATTACCTTCCAGGTGCATGGTTATGTCTACATTTAAGTTTTGTGATGTAAGAAGGACATTGCCGCAACATTAGAACTGTGTGGCACCTATGCCATTGTTGTCACTGAGTAGGCATACATGCTTAGCAACGCATTTAATGAACTTGGCAAATTTCACACAGATCATCGCAACTTTAACTATGGGATAAAATAGAGTTCACAGGTAATAATAGTTAGGACTAATTCAAAGTCTCGTTTATTTAAAATGTTTGTTTGTGATGGTGTTATTGTTTTGTGATGGTGTTATTGTTTTTTTAAGTATGTTTCTATGTGATGGATATTTTGTCCTTTTCAAAACATCTCGATATTAGGCCTTATATCAATTGTTTTTGTCATCACGTTCCCTCCCCCTTTGTCGTTAATGGGATATATGTCACTAGGTCCCTTGTAGTGATATGTCGCAAGGGATATCTGAAGGAAATAAAGTATTTTTCCTTGGTTACTAAGGTATGAATGGGAAATAAAAGTGCAAACCATATTACATTTTTACCGGGTTTAACCTATATAAATAGATCTGTACTATCTTAATTCCCTTGACAACTATCTAGATAGAGGGGAAATGAAAATGATTAGAATGTCACTATTACTCTAGTTATAAATAAGGGATGAAAATGTCAACCATCTTATGTTTTGACTTCAGTTGCCTTATCCTACTAAATATGCTTACTTACCTAACGTCTAATAAGATAAACATGGAAATGGAAATGCCAAGCATCCTACTTATTTTACTGAATTAATTTGTGCTAATAGTTTGATTATTTTCGGTACTATTCTATTAATCGGAAGTTAAATTGTTAAGTATATAATATTTTTACCTGAATTAGTATTTACCAATAGTTAGACTTGTTCTTTTAGGTATCTTGCTTTATATCAATATATATATTATTTTTACCCCAGTTACACATCTACGAAGGAGACATTAAAATGTCGGTTCTCTAAGGATTGTACCTAAGTGAACTAGTCAAGCATATATTGACAGATTGCAATGAAAGTGTTTACCATATTCTGTTTTGACGGAGTTCCCTTGTATCAATAATTAAAGTTGCATAGTGCGATGAAGCATGAAATTTTCAAAACCAAAATAATTATCTAAAATTGATTCTACATATCTAACTTAGATACTGGTGCACTTATTAAGCATTTGTTGCCACAAAGAAGGGAATTTACTGAGGCAATTTAGTAGAACCTGTTACTGCTAAAGCCTATGGTGTGCTTGCCAAAACTAATTTGACATGTTAGTACTTCAAATATCTCAAAACTTAGCCATAAAAATAAAAATTACTTCAAACTAAATTCAAAAACATCAGACTATGCAACTTTAATATTATTGTCATTTTCCGATACTACAAAATATACCATTGGGAAATGAGAATGTCTTTATCGTTTGACCCACCTTAGCCTATAACACTTATATAGTCATGTAAGTAGGTAATGAACGAGACAACCATCTTCTAAATGTACTGCTGTAAAGTCTACGGCTCGAATCTGTGGTTGTGCAGGCAGGCTATAATGAAATCAATACAGACAAAGAGAAAGGAAGAGTATAAAGTGTGAAAGAAGAGAGAGAGTCAAGCCCTCTGTTTTATTATTTATATGGTTAGATGGATTCAGTGTAGAGAATCACCCCACCCTATTCCCCTAATGGGAAACAAGCATTCTTAGCTCTACCAATAGGGATCCAGCATTCCTGGTCCCCGTGGTTACCAGTGATCTGCCCACCACCACCAAGTTGTGTGGCTCCCCTGGCAACCACCTGCCTTGAGCCTGAGTGTGGTGATCCTACCTAGCAGAGAGGGGAGGGGGTAGGCTCTGAGTGCCCCTTACACACAGCCCTGCCAGCACCACTCTGTCTATTTACATCTCAATCAGGCACCACCAGCACCTACATATACACATACATGCACCTAGTCAAGTATACCCGATCAGTAATAGAACATTTGCATTCCCCCACCAATGCATTAAATCGGAATATTTTACACTGCGTTACCGTATATCAGGGGACAAAGTAGACTTATTAACCCAGTCTTCTATTTTAACTGGGTTAACTTATACGTATCGCGTTGTTACCCTCGTTTATCTGAATAAGGAATGCAAATCTGAAGTACATTCTGTTTTTTTTTGCCTGGTTACGCTTATGTAGTCTGCTTACTTTAGCTAATGCCTAAAATGCCTAAAATGCCAGCCAGTTTATATCTTACCAAAGTAGCCGATACCAGTAGATAATCTTCGTGTTCTCTTGTAAGCCACCTACTAATGAGAAATGGGAATATTAACGATATTATGTGTAATTTATGTTATTTAGTTTATATCCTTATTATATATCTAACTATGAATGTTAAATGAAAATGACACCGTAACTTCTATTAATAGGCTACATAGTCGTATTGTCCTAGTCAATTTTGCTTCAATGAGAAATCGAAATTACAATGACCTAATATTTTTATATTTGAGTTAGCTTCTAGCAGTGTATAATCTTGCTGTCCCAGTAAACTTTCTTTCAGTTAGGAATAGAAATTACAATCACCTAATGCGCATACCTTTATTCGCTTCTCTCAGTAGCTTTTGATTGTGAAAAAATACTGTACCTTGGCTTTACACGTCTCAGTGAAAACAAAAACGTTTCCTGATTGGAGATTCTCCAAAGATTTTTACTGATGACATCACCTTGGGATTCCCTTGTTTAATTGTCTATAAATACCCACCGATCCACTGTGCCCCGTGATCCACAGTGCCCTGTGATCCACTGTGCCCCGTGATCCTCTATGCCCCGTGATCCACTGTGCCCCTGATCCACTGTGCCCCTGATCCACTGTGCTCTGTGATCCACTGTGCCCCGTTGTAAAAAGGCTAAGGCTCGAATCTGTGGTTGTGTAGGCAGGCTATGGTGAAATCAATACAGACAAAGAAAAAGGAAGGGTATAAAGTGAGGAAGAAGAGAGATAGTCAAGCCATCTGGTTTATTATTTATATGGTTACATGGGTTCATTGTAAAGTATCACCCCACCCCTTTCCCCCAATGGGAAACAAGCATTCTTGGCCCTACCAATAGGGGTCCAGCATTCCTGGTCCCAATGGATACCAGTGGTCTGCCCACCACCACAAGCTGTATGGCCCCCATGGCCACCAACAACCTTGACCTTTGAGTGTGGTGATCCCTCTCCCAGCAGAGGGGGTTGAGTGCACTTACACCCAGACCTGCCAGCACCACTATGTCTATTTACATCCCACTCAGGCACCACAAACCCATACATATATATATATATATGCATACATGCACCTGGTCACGTACACCGATCAGTAATAGAACATTTGCATTCCCCCCTATGCCGAATATCGGAATAGTTTACACCGTGATGCACTGTGCCGCGGCTCCCCCTATATATTATTATAATTGGTCATGTGCAATGCTATTAATGGGAACAGAAATCACATCCATTGTATATATTGTATATTATATATATATATTATATATTTATATATATATATATATATATATATAGTTTTAGTGTCCAAAAGAACTATTTCTCAATGAGACATGCAAGTTACAATTATTTTATATTGATATCAGAGTTAGTTTGTATCATTAGTAGTTTTATTATCCCTATCAAGTATCTATCAATGGAAAATGAAAATCACAATCATCTTATGTCTATATCTTAGTTAACTTCTATTAACATGTAGGGCCCTATTATCATTTCCTCCTCTGTAACTTTCTATAAATTACAAATGAACATGCGCAATCAGCGTTAAGTAATCCTGATGCATCATCTATTTTGTTATTACCACTGTTGTGCCTAAATCCAAAGATTAGATAACAGATATCCAATGCACCTACATCCGGTAGGAATGTTGTCCCTGTTTGATAAAGAAACCCCATGTCTGAAACACTTTTTTTTTTCTCTCTTACCCCACCCTTTCTTTCCCTCACCTCTCTCAACTTCGTGGGGGTCTTACAAATGGGGTTACCCTGAGCAGAACCTCGCCCGTCACTGACTCGGAGGAATCCGGAAAGTTCATCTGACCAGTAAGTCATGCCATGACCCACTGCAGAGTGGTTTTTTTTATTACTCTTCCCCCTCCCTTCATATATTTGAGATAGTAGATAAGGGACCTATAGTCACGATAAGGGCCCTATCATCACGATAATGGGTATGCAGGTATTGCAATACCTCAGGGAGTTTGACCCCCCTGCCTTGCAGAGTTATAAACCACTGCCTTGTGGTACAGGTTCTTGACAGAACCGAAGGCTAAGGGAGCAAACCCTAAACAGAAAACCATGTCACTGTGGCAGCCTTAAGGGCGGTTGATGTATGGAACTCCCAACATCTCCTGACCAGCCACTGCAGGGACAAATAGTTTTGCGCCTGTCTGGACATGTTCTTGCCGGTGTGAAACCTCTATTTGCTCCCCGAGAGAGTGCCGCTGGTAACTTGCAAAAGCCAGCAGCACTTCAACACTTTTGCAGGCAGCTTTCATGAAATGTACAGTGCAGTCAAGTAATGAAAGCAGTCTTTGTCGCATCACGACCGACAGCATGATGATTATGATGAGTCACGATAAGGGCCCTATAGTCACGATAAGCCTAAATGTGGAGGTATTCACTCACAATTATTTAGCAAACCTTTGTTGATGATGAGTCAATAGTTGGATATATGTTGACCATATGTTTGACGTCCAATAGCTGATGATAAAAATCAATGTGCTCTAGATGGTTTTTTGCATGCAAACCCTTGACAGGACTCAGTCAATCAACAAACATTTCTCGCCGTGAATATGGCCTATGCTGCCGACACGGTGTAAAGCAACCACCAATCAATCAATCAATCTCTGATCAACCTCATATTTACCGATAACAGGGAAGAGAAAGAAGCCGAGAGTCAGGACAAAAGGAAAAGAAAGGTCCGGTTTGCTGAACTGGTTCATTTCCGTGCGGATGATCAAGTTAAACTTGCCTGGTGCAAAATACCGATCGGAAAGAGACCAACCAAGAGGTTAGTATATGTTCCACATTATCGCTCATGCTGTGTACACATAGATGCATGGGTTAAAGTAGATCAAGGATTCACCCTGTACTCACAGTGCACGGGTGAATACCAACCCTATATAAAAGCTGTCGAAAATGCAGGGAAATGAAATGAGAGCCTAATTTCACAATCTAAGAAGCAACATTTATTCTTTGTATATGTGTTCATATTTCCCCGCTACCTTTGAGTTGAAAAATATAATAAAACATCTGGTTTAATAAGATTTAAAATTGAAATCGACTGCGTTCTCTGGCCGCCATCTTGTCTTTTTGCATTCTCTCCCATTTCACCAAATCTGTGCCAATATATGTAGCCATTTGATCCTGGAACCACAGTTTCTAGTTCCTGTCCCATACTAAAGCTATTTTCGCCCGTATTTACATTACATTGTCGTTCACCCGTGTACTACAAGTACAGGGTGAATCTTTTATCTAGGGTTAAAGTTGTATAGTCCAATGAAATATATATTTTTCTAAGCGAAAATACTTATCTACATTTGATTAATTATACCTAACTTAGATATTGGTGAATTAACTAGTAGTTTGGGACAGCATATACAGAATAAGCAAAGAATTTACTACCTCATCCCATGGGACACTTACTTTGATGAAGTCATTAGGAAGGGAGGCCAGAAACGAATTAAGTCAATCTCGTGACCTGATTTGTCTTGCCCTCATTCCAGATACCATATATGGCATTAGTCAGGTTCTAAGACATACACACATTACTAGGTCAACTCACATCACTGTCACATGACCATCGCAAGATGGCAATCTGTGGCATAGCGAGAGGACTTTTGGAAAGCTTGTCAACATTATTTTGGGTTCTTTCAGCTCAAATTGCTTCAAAACTAGCCATTTTTCATCAAAATGACTCCGGACTAATGATTAGTAGGTCATAACGATCAATTTGTTATATTTATCTAAAAAATAAGACAAAAATTCAAACACGATCGGACTATGCAACTTTAAGGTGATGACAATATCAGACTACATATACATATATTGTAAATAACTGTATTGCCACATGGCTGGAAGACCAGTGCCACGGCTCTGACAAAAGACTTTATTCAATGAATAAACTATATTTACAACAACAACACAAATAATTCTAGATTTACATTTAGAAATGTTACTATTTTAACTGTTAGTTGCTACCTACTTTTATATTTCTGCTCAAATCGCCAGAGATATATCACATGTATGCTCATGGTCACTTTCTTATTTGATTCATTATGTACTATTTAAGTATGGCATACATCAATAATCGTTATGTATTAAATCGTAAGTATATAATCTTAGGACTCGATTCCCAAATTGATCCGAAACTAGAATTTCAGCGGAAATCATACATACAGGTGAATTACTACATAGCATGAGCAAATTCTTAATTCATTGATTAGTAATTGTTTACCGATTAACATTTCTAAAATAAAATGTACAAGCGTCCAAAGCACTTCAATTTCGAGAATTGTGGGGAGAAAAAGTACTTGGAAGTCCTTAGAATTTCTGATAAAGTACCGAAAGTCAGTAAAAGTCCTGAAAATCTGGTTACTTGTCAATTTGAAATTGTATTTTTGAAGTTTTACTTTCTTGGTTTGAAAATAGATATTGTTTGTTTGTAGAGAACCTTTGTCTGGTTTAAGGCGAATTAACGGTTTCGCCGACTGTGGCATCCTTGTGAAAATCTAATTTTTGCTCACTTTCAAACATGCTGTTCCGAGCGCATATTTGATTAAAAGAGTGAATGCCCCAATGAGTAACAGATGTTCTGGTAGGTCATAGGATTCGAACTCCCAGGTTCGAACCCTGACCGGGTCAAACCAATGACGTAGAAATTTAATCTTGTCGCTACCTAACCTAGCCTGGCCGGGTCAAACCAATGACTTAGAAATTGAATCTTGTCACTACCTAGCCAGGCACTCAGCGTTACTAGGATAGGGAAAGAAGCAGTGGAATGAGGAAGACCAATTGTCCGCGATTGAAATGTCCCCTGCTTAATCAACTAATGTACAACAACAACAAAATGCTTCAACACTGACAAAAAAGATTATTCCAATGTGTAGAATATTGACCACAGAAAGTGTGTTGGGAGGCGGGGATGAAGCCGTGTTAGAGCTGTCTACCATGGTTTTGCAGGTGGGGTAAGAGGTATCAATGTTTAAGTCATTGGTTTGACTCGACCAGGATTCGAACCCACGATCTACCAACACGGGAGACGGACACTCTAACTCATTCGGCCATCCTGTCTGGTTACTTTTATTTCAAATGGTAAACTTTTGAGATATTTTGAGTGCAACCATGGAAAATTAGTTTTGGCAAGCTTGCCAAAACTCTGACACCATAGACTTCTGCAGTAACAGGTTCTGTTAAATTGACCCAGGATTACCTTCTACGCAGAAACAAATGCTTAATAAGTGTATCAGTATCTAAGTTAGATATATAAAATAAAATCTAGATAATTGGTTTGGTTTTGAAAATTTGACATTTCATCGGACTATGCAGCTTTAAATGATTTTAGAATTATATATGGGTTTTCATGATAGCACTAACAAAATAAATTGGTTGGTTGATTATTGGAGTTTTGCCCACTGGCAACATCTAAGGTCCTAATAGGACGGGTACCAACTTGTAACAGTGCGCCCTCATGACGACTTTATAGTGCTTCCCCCACTGGGAGACCAGACCACCAGCACCATAAGCTGATAATGATATCCCAATCAATCACATTATCTTGACACTGAGCTAACCAGTCCTTACCCTATCCTAAAAATGCTGAGTGCCTGACTTGGAAGCGACAAGCATCAATTTCTAAGTCATTGGTTTGACTCGGTCAGGAATTGAACTCCCGACCTTCTGCACGGGAGGTCTGCGCTCTACTGATTCACCACCGCGTCCGGTAAAAAAAACCATAAAATAAATAAATAAAAGGTAATTGATGCATAGCTTTCTGGGAGGAGGTGCTAAGTGACAGAATAATCAATCAATCAATCAATCAATCGATCAGTCGTCAATAATTACAGAAACTTTAATCTTCCCCTCCCCATGTTCAGCATTCTGAAAAAGCGACCACAGATCTATTGGCCTCCCAAGTCAAAGACGATTACGAAGATTGAAAGGCCAGCAAAAAAGATAGTCAGGAAGAGCAAGGCCAAGCAGGCTGACAGCTTGCGAATGAAGTGTCCAATTGCTGACCGAACAAAGAGGGTGGTTAAAGCCAAGACGCGCCAGGAAAGCACCAAGATTGAGCACGTAGATATAACAAAGGAGATCGACGTGACAGACTTGGCCAAAGAGTCCCTTGACGGCACAAGCAAAGTCATGAAACCGTACGTACGCCCCAAATTGTTTCAGTTGGTACCCATTTTGGAAATACAAAGATGAGGTCACGACGTGATCTTTTTAGTTTTTTTTAGTATACGACTGATTCCCCGCGGCAGTGTTGGCTGGTACGGCTTATAAATGTGGATCGAGTGTTTAAACATAATAGGGTGCCGGTGTAAAGATTTCAAATTCCTACCTGATTCAAGTTCCCCCCCGGGAACTTAAAAACGTTTTCAAATTCCTCCCAGGGGAATTTGAAAACGTTTTCAAATTCCCTCTCTCGTTTTAACTTTCCCTCCCCCCTCCCCCCATTTTTGGGGAATTTTCTTTATTTTTGTTATTTTTTGTTATTTTTCCTGACAAATATTATAATATACAGAGAATAGCATAATGGAAATTATTACTAGTACAATAAAACATATTTAACCACAAATGACACAAAAAGTCTCCAAGATGGTTAAGAAAAAAATATTATAGGTCTGAAATTTAAAACGTTTTTTAAAGTTTTTTAAATAATTTTAAATTCCCACAGGGGGAATTTGAAAATAGGGGGAGGAACCTGAAAACTGTTTTTAAGTTCCCCCCCCCCCCCCCGTGAATGTGAAAACGTTTTTAATTTCACCAGAGGGAAGTTAAAAACGTTTTCAGATTCCCGGGGGGGAACTTGGGAAGGGGGGAAGTTGAAATCGTTACACCGGTCCATATAAGGCCTGCTAGAAATGTTCTCCGTTCTACACCAGGTGGCGCATGGCATGCTCCACTAGTTTCCACGATCTGTCATTGGTGATGCATGGCACCAGGGGCGCGTTCGGGGTATGCCTCGGATATATTCCGGATGTCGCACTAGTCTGAACGACTTGGGTGCCTCAAATATGGTGGCCTTCATAGGGTGCAGCCATTTGTAATTGAAAAGAACAACTCTGATTGGCTGAAACCACTGAATCCAATGCCCATTTTGGAGGCGCTTTTTGCTTTTTATCTGAAAAGTGAGATGTCGCCGAGGCGACTCTGAGCCGTAGCCTATTCTGAACACAAATATATATACACGGAGAAGAAAAGAGAGTACAGCTGACTAGTCGCATGGGTTTGTTAGACTAAGAGTTAACAATGCGGTGTTTTCACTGACATCATCAGTTTTTGTGTGCCTGGTCGTATTACCCACAAAGCTATCCCGCTTAGCGCTACCCCATTTTGTGTTAATTTGCTACAGTCCCACTCTTTTATTCACTTTCCTAGCCTGGCTAAAAGAAAGATGGCGCCCATCTCTCTCCACTCTCCTTACATGGGAGGTCAAACCAGAGTAATATATAGGAATCAAACCTGGGTTATTTTTGCTGCTCACGCAAGGGGCGCTGTCTAATTATTATTATAACGCCATTGACCAGTGAGGTATCCAACGTATTCACAATTCCTATACAACATTGCGATATAATTTAATGCATTAGTTCTGTGTTATCCTGACAATGCCGGATAATTATTATCCGATATTTATCGTATAATTTTACAAAAATGGGCATCTAGTTATGGTATAATGACTCCTTATAGCACTGTATCATTTAATGCTGCATTTCGCTGCGTATGTAGAGTACTAAGAGCGCTAAACAGATTGTTACTGAATTATACTTCCATCAGATTACGCAGATTTAGCGAACCGCTTACAAATTATCCATCGCAGGCAAACCAGCACCACCAGGTTCCCCAAACTAAATGATAAGGAACGGCTGCAAGGGCTGCACCAGAAGGCAGTGAAGCCCAATAGCAGCTCCGCTCTTGCAACAAGATCTTGCGACACGGCCAAAAAGCCGAAAGAGCGGATTCGGGTCCAGCCGAAAATTCAAACCATGCTGTTCCCAAACGTAGCGCCGCTCACCGATGAGTCCGCCACGTCGAGCACCTCGACCTCGTCAGGAAGGGCATCACCATCGACGGCCCTGCCAGGGATCGCTACCGGAGCGGTCCAGAGGCCACACCAGAATGGTGCTGTGCCCATGCCACCTGGCGGGCGACGGTCCGAGGTTTCCGTGAGCAGTGCTCAGGTGCGCGCGCGTCGCTACGTGAAAGAACATGATGGTTCAGCAGTCAGCGGACCCGAAACACAGACAGCACACCATCAGGGGGAGGAACAAGACCGCAAAAAGTTACTTCTTCGCAGGAGTAACTAAACGTTGTTTTTTGTTTGTATGTTCTGTCTATGTTCTGTCTGTATGTTCCCTTTGTATGTTCCAGTTCTATGTTCCCTTTCTATGTTCCCCTTGTGTGTTCCCTTTCTATGTTCTCTTTCTATCTTCTCTTTCTATGTTCCCTTTCTATCTTCTCTTTCTATCTTCTCTTTCTATGTTCCTTTTCTATCTTCTCTTTCTATCTTCTCTTTCTATCTTCTCTTTCTATGTTCCCTTTCTATCTTCTCTTTCTATCTTCTCTTTCTATGTTCCCTTTCTATCTTCTCTTTCTATCTTCTCTTTCTATGTTCCCTTTCTATGTTTTCTTTCCATCTTCTTTTTCTATGTTCCCTTTCTATCTTCTCTTTCTAGCTTCTCGTTCTATGTTCCCTTTCTATGTATTCTTTCTATCTTCTCTTTCTATGTTCCCTTTCTATCTTCTCTTTCTATCTTCTCTTTCTATGTTCCCTTTCTATCTTCTCTTTCTATGTTCCCTTTCTATCTTCTCTTTCTATGTTCCCTTTCTATCTTCTCTTTCTATGTTCCCTTTCTATCTTCTCTTTCTATGTTCCCTTTCTATCTTCTCTTTCTATCTTCTCTTTCTATGTTCCCTTTCTATCTTCTCTTTCTATCTTCTCTTTCTATGTTCCCTTTATGTAAAACACAAAAACAATGTTCCCTTTGTATGTTCCTGTTCTATGTCCCTGTATGTACAACAAAAAACAACGTCCCCTTTGCATGTTCTGTGTGTATGTTCCGTTTGTATGTTCTGTTTGGGTGCTCGGTGTGTTGTCAGTCCACGGTTTGTGTGTTTCATGTCTTATTTAGTGGCATATCATATGCATAGTTTTCTAGTAATATAATTAAAATCATCATTCAAATATAAATATGTAAAATACTTTACCATTGCCACCATATGTCATTAGAAAACTGTTAGTATCGAAGGTGGATTATATTGACAGTGTTTGAGTTGTGTCATATGTGCCGGTCCACATTATTATCCCCCTCTACCTATCCTTATTATTATTGCCAGCCATACTGCACTTGTAGGTAACGAATGTACACACTGGTATGTTTGTGTCCTGAGTTATGTGGTTTGTGCTGTCCATCCTATTATGTCATTACCGAGCCATCCCATTAGAATTTGACTGAGATATTTAGTCATTATGATATTTGGGATGGATCGGCTTTCATTTAATCTCCCTTAAACCTATTACTAGAGTCGGTAAAACATTCTCACTAGCGAGAAGTACTTGTATTGTTGGGATACAAGCGCTTTGAGTTCGAGATGTAATACGGCGATAATCTACTTACCAGCATATTCAAATTGTAAGTCAGTATATTTTGTATTACTGTAACGACCTGTCAATCTAATTCAATAGGAGAAATATCTTTAATATTGAATAAATATGTATATATAAAAACGACAAAGTATTTGTTGGGTTTTCGTGGGTGTTTTTTACTTTGTTATTTATCGTCAATCCTGCAATTAAATTAAAATGCACAGTTTTGCGTTAACCGCATCACCCAATGGTCCTGTAGGGCAAGTGGCTCTAGAATTGTACTTGCCCAGATGAAATATACTTGCTCTGCCCAAGTAATTATGGATAGGCCCTGTCACACTACGACGTAAGGACGTCAGCATAGGGAGAACGTGAAAAACGTCAAAGTTTTCGGCGTAGTATGAAAATTTGGGCACAAGTTGAATGTGGATGCAGCGTAGTTGACGAGAGCGTAATGTCGGTAAAGCATAGTGATAGCGTCATTCAACGAGAGAGGACAACATAATGACACTCATGAAATGTTATGAACGTTATTCCATTGCCAGAACTACATTGCTTTACGTTACTTACGTGATTAAACGGTGGCGAAATGCTGAACGTATGTTCTCCTGACGTTCCCATTACGCCGTGTGGACATTTCCACCGGCTTTAATGTGGGTCAACGTAGTGGAACGTAGTGAGGAGCATTTGACTAACGTCCGTTTAACGTCATTGACGTTCGCCGAACGTGTCCACAACGTATGATGAACATAAACCCCTATGTTCGAGCTACATCGAAAGTTTTGAACAGGTTCAAAACCTTGATGCGCGCCGATGTAACGTGACGTAGCTCGACGTCAGACTACCGTCATTCTGACGTCATCATAACGTAACCCAACATACGTCAACATAATGACGAAAAGTGACCACGGCAGGCTTACGTTGGCTCGTTACGTCGTAGTGTGACAGGGGTATATATATGAAGTGGTTTATTAGAGAAAACAAAACCCACAAAAAAAAGAATTGTCTTGGACAAGTGTCAGCGTCGAACCTTCTATAAATTGTTGCTGAAATACCAATAATCATGAAACAGAATCTGTAAATGAAACTGGTACTATGCTTGCTAAGTGTACAACAAATTTAACAGAATCTATAAATGAGACTGGTACTATGCTTGCTAAATGTACAACACAACAGATTTAACAGAATCTGTAAATGAGACTGGTACTATGCTTGCTAAGTGTACAACCGATTTAACAGAATCTGTAAA
>JASIRB010000233.1:0-24705 GCA_030323885.1 Branchipolynoe longqiensis | reverse complement strand
CGACAGCATATTTTTAAAGCAGATACAGTTGATACAAACCGACACACAACATAAACAAAAAATGTAGAAACAGTTCCATATACCACTAGATACGGCCGGAGTGTTCGCCCAGTCGACAGACTGGGATTTTGAATCTCGGTTGACTCATGTACGATATTTGATATGTCAATGTCCTAGTATTTCAGTCAAACCTAATTGTTGGTTTGGGTTTAGTGTGGTGTTTTTTTTGTTTTTTTGTGTGTGTTTTTTCACATTGCATGTATAATCAGTTTTTAGTATTGTCGAACAGTATATTACATTGTGGTTAATTTATGTGTTGCACTATTCATATTGCATATTTAATATTGTTCATATATACCTGTTACATGACTAGATGTGGGTTTGAGTACTTTGCATTTGCACGTGTCTTGCTGCCATATACAATAAATTGTATTAGGATATTTAATATTTAAGTACATTCGCTAAGGTGGTATGTGATGCGTTGTGTACGGGACTTTAAGACCGTGAATAAAATTGATAGACTATATGAATGAGGATACACCTCAGACTATGGTCGGTGTTAAATAAGGGGAATTGTAATGGCATATGCACATTCGGAGGCTGATGGGAGTATTGTCGTACTTATTAAACATGTGTAGTGTCAACGGGTGTAATTAGGGTAAGTTGTTATTCACATATCTATATATATACGGCTCTGGTATTTATCACAAACTTTTAAGTGTTTTTAGGTTATTTAAGTACATGTCGCATAAGTTTAGTGATGATGATCAGTTATGGTTATGGATTAAAACTATAGAGGGGAAGATGTTATGTATCTAGGCCAACCCGGCAGGTACGGGGAACCAGCGACGTATCAGTTGTAACCAATGGATACAGAGATGACATTGTTGTAATCCGATCGCAATGCCCGCTGGACAAGCACACTAAAACTGTCGTAAACCGAAGAAGCAATCGGACGTCGCCGAAATCG
Organism: Branchipolynoe longqiensis; assembly: GCA_030323885.1. Lineage (NCBI taxonomy): Eukaryota > Metazoa > Annelida > Polychaeta > Phyllodocida > Polynoidae > Branchipolynoe > Branchipolynoe longqiensis. The sequence continues at coordinate 23,735 of JASIRB010000233.1, read as the reverse complement.
GTTATCGTAAAAATGTCGTAAAGATTGCAGATCCAAAAATCTGATAACGGTGGCAGTTCCTTAACCAGTCTAAAGGGCTCGTAATATGTCGCGAATTCCGCAAGCGCAAGCAGAGATGGCAAAAAAAGATCGCAACCGCAGCTTCACTCATGTCTCCCCGGCGAGCAAGTCGGGAAAAGGACTCTCGGAATAATTAATGCAACTCTCGGAGTCAGTGATTGATGGGGGCTGGCTGGTTGGGGTTTGACGTCCTGTCAGCAAATCAGGAAGGATACCGCCTTTTGATAGTTTGTACTAGGGGTGCCTTTATAGTGCTGCCCCACTGGGATATAGTGCTTCAGTGACCATTCTTTCTCTCTCTCTCTCTCTCTCTCTCTTTCTCTCTCTCTCTCTTTCTTTCTTTCTTTCTTTCTTTCCTTCTTGGAGTTTTACGTCCTGGCAACATTACGGGACCACAATACAAACAAACGCATTGTCATTAAATACTAAGCCAACCAGTATCTGACCATCTCCTGGTAATGTCGCATGCTAGGGCAAGATAGCAACAACACAATTTTTTTATAAGTCCTTGTCTTTGACCCGGCCAGGGATCGAACCCGCGACCTCGTCCTACCCAGTCACCCATCCCACCAATCGCCACTATCGGAAGGTGTAAGGCGGGCATAAATAACCTGGCGGTAGTAGTAGGACTTAGGGCGGTGGTAGGTGAGGTGGGAGAGCACGGGTATGGAGTAGGGGTGTCATTTGTCTGAGAAATGACGAGTGATAAACAGAACTGTACATTCCACAGTCTAGCACGTGGCTCTATGTATATGCATGTGCGTTTGTGCATATATCTATGTACCAGGACAAAGGCATAATACTAAGATTAACACCCTGGGGATATATGCCCATCTGCTGACTTGTCAAAATGGTGAATTACACACCATTGTCAATATTATTATAAGGACTTGGATGTGCCCGAATGTATTACATTAAGTTATAAATATATTGTTATATTGACCTGGAAATACTGAATGTACTACTTTAAGCTGAGTTATTAAATTATTGTAGCTGCACTTGACGGAATTCAGAATAATGTAAACTTGCTAATAGTAATAGGCCCACATACACGGAAGCATATGTATATAATATATTATAAATAAGGAATATTATAAATAAGCTATAATATACCATATATAATATATATCACATATATAATATATCATATATGATATATATAATATACATAATATTATATTACAGATGCTATATAATATATATTACATGTTATCTAAAAAAGAATACTATATTATATATATAAATGAAATGTACATTATATTATATAATATATATAATATATTGTAATATATTTACGATCTTACATATGTTGCCTCATGGTCCTTTGTGTTCCTGCCCAAATGCTTCACATAATATCGATGCCATATTCCATTATGCAGACTATTTAATATTTGCAAGTAGGACCAACAACCACCAGTGAAACAGGGGAGGAGGCTGGGACAGCTCCATTCGAACCCGATCTATTTATATTCTAATTATAGATTACGATTCATAGTCCATGTTTTTGAGCCGCAATCCCTTTGATCGCTGTTGTTTGTTTGCTGGGGTTTCATGTCCTAGCAACATTTATGATAATATCAGGTTGGATGCCGATTTGTGAAAGTGTGCACTCATGACGACTTCATAGTGCTGCGCCAGTGGGACACCAGGCCATCAGCACCATGACCTGATAACTCAGTCACATTATCCTGATACTGAGCTAACCAGTCCTTTCCCTATCCTACTAATGGTAAGTGTCAATGTTATAAGTCATTGGTAAGACTCAACAGGGATTCGAACTCCCGACATTCTACACAGGAAGCCTGCGCTCTATCGATTGGGCCATTGCGTCTGGTATTCCTTTGATCCACCACTCCAATTTTGATATGCAAGGAATGACTAATTAGCATCATATGCATATTTTTCAAAATGCAATGCTACTAATCCTCATTATCCTTCTCTGCAATATATAATATATATTATACGTATATATGCATAAACATACATATAACATTAGTTGGGGAATTTTCTATTGTGGACAATAGACTACATCACCATTCCAGCGGTGCGGTGCATTGTGGGATGGGTCAGGGCAAAACAAACCCACGAGAAGCACATGGCACATGCTAATACACTGGGTACAGCTATGAAATGTACTAATTTCAGCTCATCTCAGCTCTTGTTTGAAACATAGAATACCAGCTAAAAATATATATATAATAAATTAAGATATTAAACTTTTATCCAGCATTGCATTTACATCAATACAATATGCACATCTTATGCCATGTGCATTTAGATTTAGACAAATCTGGGCACTCAGACTAGTGTTAGAGCCATAGCCAGAGTCAGTTTTACTTATTTTATTAATGTTTTTATTTATATCCTATGGTTAATGACATATGTAGAACTAGAAAATTAGTAGGGTTAATCAGATATTGGTTATATAATTCTCTGAAACAAGTGTATGTTGACACATTTGGCATTTTAATATTTAGAACAAGAATTAATAATGGTGATGTGGATATCACTGATTGTTTTGTGTGGAATTGAATGTTTCTTAGCTCAAAATGTTTAACTATGGCTAGTTTTGTCTTAGCTATATTCATCAGATCATTATATTGCATGTGTGCATACATGTTTATGCCAAATTGTTATGGATTTCTATTCATTTTGAATAAAATCGAAGTTTTTCCCTACGCGTATCGACAAACTCAATGGCCATTCGCATTTGCTTTTCTGCCAAGGCCATTTTCAGCGCATGCGCAGTCGGAACCATGATCCCGTCTATTGGTCTTCCCCATTCCACTGCTTGCTATCCTATTCTAGTAATGCCGAATGCCAGGGTAGATAGTGACAAGTATCAATTTTTAAGTTATTGGTTTTCTTCGACCCAGGGGTTTGAATCCCCATGACCTACCAAAATGGGAGGTGGGCACACTCAACTCATTCAAGCACCCCGTCTGGGCCTGTAGCACAATGTTGATGTGTACTACTTTGGGGTTGGACGGTGGGTAGGACAGAACGGTGGGTGGTCTGGAAAAGTAGTACTCTTTGTATTACCTTGAAAACATTGACAACTTTGGACGGCCCCTTACACGCAGAAGGTTTGGTTGAGTTTTACATCCTGGCAACATGTAATGTCATATCAGGATGGGTACCGACTTGCGACCATGCATACTCATGGCGACTATTATAGTGATGCCCCATTGGGAGACCAGGCCATTGGCACCATGACCCGATTTCCCACTCAGTCACTTTTGTTTTGTTTTGGTTCATTAGTTGTTTAAGCACGGGAAATTTCAGTCGCAGACGACTGGTCTTCCTCATTCCACTGCTCCTTGTCCTATCCTAGTAATGCCGAGTGTCTGGCTAGGAAATGACAAGTATCAATTTTTAAGTCATTGGTTTGACTCGACCAGGATTCGAACCCACGATCCCACGATCTACCAACACGGGAGACGGACGCTCTAACTCATTCGGCCATCATTACTCATTCATTATCCTGACACTCAGCCAACCAGGCTTTGCTCTAACATAATAATGCAGAGCGGCTGGCTTGCAAGCGATAAGTTAGATCAACGATTCACTCTGTACATGTAGTACACGGGTGAACGACAACATAGTGTAAATATGGGCGAAAATAGCTTTAGTATGGGACAGGAACTAGAAACTGTGGTTCCAGGATCAAATGGCTACATATATTGGCACAGATTTGGTGAAATGGGAGAGAATGCAAAAAGACAAGATGGCGGTCATAGAACGCCATCGATTTCACTTTTAAATCTTATTAAACTAGATGTTTTATTATATCTTTTCAACTCAAAGGTAGCGGGTAAATATAAAAACATATATAAAGAATATATTTTGCTTTGTAAATTAAGACATTATTCACTCAATTAATTTCCCCAGCATGTCGAAATTCTTCGCCAGCTTTTCTAATGAGTTGGTTTTCACCCCTGTACTCTCACTATGGGGTGAATGCCTTGGCGCGCCCATATGTCACAGGCGCGTGGAGGTCCCAGTACCTCACACTGCCCCGGCGATAAATCAAACGGAACCCGGGGTTCAGCTTCACGTGCGTGTCCATTAGTAATCCACACGACCCCGGGGGTATCGGGTGTGCTCGCCCATTGTTCGGCTCACAATACGGCTTTTATTACACAGCGACCTGCTGTAACTAGTGTAAGGAGGAATGGTGATTATTACAGCTTTGCAGCAGAGATCAAAGATGGACTTTCTGTATATGTACAGCAAGTCGGTCTCACTATCTGAACATGCAGGGCGGGGGGATCCGTTTGATACGCCGCTTTCCGCCGGCCCCTCATCCACCCACCCATCTGTGTACACGCATGTCCGTCACGGCGTTTATCAAGTTAATCATGGGTTGTGTAGCGAGCTGCCACCATGTCGCATTCCTCATGGTGCTGATCAGCCCCCGCCCTATTCTTACACCGACGTCTTGGTGTGTGGTCACGTGGGTGGGTGCGTATGTGTGACGTCACTATGGCCGTAATCGATTAACACGACCCTGGCGACTCGGGTCACCCGAGTCGTCAGAATTTCAAATAGAACACTGCGAGTGGAGTCGACAAATACACGTGCCGTGTGCAAAACAACCCGACCCCAGTAACCCACCTCTTGGCTGGGGTTTGCAAGGAGCGATGACGTCACATTTGCGCTGGTACCGTCCTGCAGGATAACAGCCACCGGTACCAGTCATACATTTTTTTTGTTGGTAATATCATAGATTAATGAAATGGGAATACCACTAAACTATGCCATCATAAAAATAGTTAAATCATATTTTGCTGTAATTATATCGGCTACTAAAAAAACTAATAAAACGACGACCATTTTTGTCACCCGAGCGTGGAGAAGCTTATTCGATTATTAGACCCGAGTCTGCAGGATGTGCGCATGCGCCAAAAAGTGGCTCGGGTGACCGGAGTCGATTAATCGATTACGCCCCTAGAGGGCACCAGCCACCCGTGGGTGATGCTCGCTCCCTGATCCACGAGAGCAGACTGCGGTTAAACTACTGCTGCAGTGGATGACCTTGACCTGAGGGAACTGCATGGGGCAGTGGATGATCTTGACCTGAGGGTACTGCACCGAGCACTGGATGACCTTGACCTGAGGGTACTGCACCGGGCAGTGGATGACGTTGACCTGAGGGTGCTACACTGGGAAGTGGATGACCTTGACCTGAGGGCACTGCACATGGCAGTGGATGACCTTGACCTGAGGGCACTGCACTGGGAACACAACCAGAACCCGTCCGTATGCGCCATGTACTTTAGTTTGTCATTCAAATTCAAGATCCAGAGGTATAGTAGTGTGACGGTATAGGTACAGTCATTTGGATATATTTAATATATATCACCATCATCATTATCATCAGTAATCCCTGAACCGTAATGGTCATTGTGGCACCACAGATGCCTTTGCAGCTAGTCCCCCCCCCCCTTAAATTGTCCGCTGTTTTCCACTGACCTCTGGGACTTGACGAACACCAGGCCTGTCCATTCCCTGATGTTGTCTTCCCACCTCTTCCTTTGCCCGCCTTGTCTTCATTCCCCGTTCATTGTGTCTTAATAAAATGGTTTTGGCCAGACCTGTTGAACGGGAAGCATATAACATGACCTAGCCCTACCCAGTTGTCCATCCCACCCATCGCCATTATCGGAAGGTGTACCGCGGGCATCACCTACACCAGGGCCGCGTTCAGGGTCCGTCTCCGAGACATCTCCGAGACGTCTCCGCGATGCTTTTTGGCTTATTTCCATTCAGGTTGCGTCTCCGAGGCGTCTCCGAGACGTTACCCTTTTCAGATAAGAGACAAAGAGCGCCTCGAAAATGGCCGCCGTAATCAGTGGTTTCAGGGAATCACAGCACAGCTTTTCCATTGCAAATGGCCGCCACCTATGGGGGGCAGCCATTTTTGAGGCAACAAACTACTTTTGCCATTCACACTAGCATGACGTCAGGGATTTCCCTGACACGTCTCGGAGGCACACCCTGAATGCGGCCCTGGTGGTATTAGTAGGACTTAGGGGAATGACTGTGTTGGTTGGTTGGTTTTTAGAGTTTTACGTCCTGGCAACATCTATGGTCATATCAGGATGGGGGAGTACTAGTGGTAGGAAATTATGGGGGGGGGGGGGGTGACTGTGTAGATGAGGTTGGAAAGGACGGAGAAATAGCGTGGGCGAAGAGGGGAGGGTGTGGGAGGGGAAATCGGCCCCTTCCAACAGTAGAGTCGGGGGGGGGGGGCCTCCCCGGAAAATCTTGAACAAAAAAGTGATACGAAATGGTGCGTTCTGCTCATTTGAACTAAAAATATGCGTTTAAAAAACCATAAAAGGTTAACTAGATTTTTTTGTGTGTGTGGGAGATTACAAATTAAAATTGGGAAATCGGGAGATTCGAGTTATCTTGCTATATTTTATGGAGATCTACGACCAAATCGGGAGACCTGACACCTCTGCAGCAGGCGGTATTGACCCATGTGATCGGCGAACCCCAACCATGTATTTATTGTTCAACAACTAACTACTTTTCTATTATTTGGCTGACCCATACCCATACCCATTGTAATGATTTTAAAAACTCCCTAAACCGAACACCTCCCTAAATGGACCATTTAAAATCGGTCCCATGGTTGGTCAATTTAGTGAGGTTTTACTCAATATGGCTGACCCTTTGATGACAGGACATAATGCTATGGCACGGCAGCATTGGTCTTGATGCAGAGTTGTCCCTTGAAGACAGATACCGGTGTATATATGAGTTATTATGACCTGTCGTGTATATATATATATATATATATATACATGCATATATGTATGTATATACATATATACATATGTATATATACATACATATATATATATACATATATATATATATATATATATATACATAGATATACATATATATATACATATAAACACATATATATATACATATATATGTGTTTACTGTATATGTACATACATATATTAACACTATATACATATATGTATATATGTATATATATAAATATATATATATTATACATATACTTCATATATACATATATATATATACTACTAATATATATGTATATATAGTATGTTATATATGTATATATGTATATTATTATGTATATATATATATATATATATATATATATATATATACACACACACGTATGTGATCACCATTGGTAATGCGCACGATCCACGCAGGCCGGCATGGCTTTGATCGAACACGCTGTGAGTCGCGTGCATGCGTGTTGCACCACACCCGACCACCAGGTGGAGCGCCAGTCTCAGCAGGGGTGATGATGGCAGGGGGAGAACCCGGCCCTGTAATGATGGTCAGGCACCAGGGTGGAGAACAGGCAGTCACCGCAGCCCACCCTCAAATGCATCATGGTACACTTACCGGGCGATTTATTGCGCATGTCAGAACATGTTGCCATTCACACAACTAAGCAAAAGTCACACGCTGGGGTGTGTGTGTGTGTGTGTGTGTGGGTAGGGGGGTATTTTTTCTCCCATCTTCTCTCTCTGGTATCATTGAACCCCATGTGGGAAAATAACTCCAGGTCTATAAATAACTAAGTGGGATGGGCGTAGCAGTATCACCAGGAACACCGAGCGGAGCAGTGAGGAACAGCCGGTGCATGTTTGACTAAATAAATGTAAAGTGTATGCTGCCCACCCATTTGGTGCAAAGCTCGGCGAACAGTTGGTGCAGCAGACTCCCCAGTCAGAAGATCTGTCGCTGATTCCCGCCGGGGAAGGTTCCTCTGTACGAGAGCCAGTGGAGCTTGTCTGGGTTAGAAGGGTCTCCATGGCAGTTAGCATTTATCACCATTACTCGCCATGCTGAGAAAGCAGGGATTCTAAGAAAATCTAGTTATTAGTCTGTGTAATGGAGTTAGTAGATGATCAAGGCTACTGCTGTTATGAGGGTTTTGTGTGTGTGTGCTTTGTTACATGTAAAGTGTATGCTGCCCATTTGGTGCAAAGCTCGGCGAACAGTTGGTGCAGCAGACTCCCCAGTCAGAAGATCTGTCGCTGATTCCCGCCGGGGAAGGTTCCTCTGTACGAGACAGTGGAGCTTGTTTGGGTTAGAAGGGTCTCCATGGCAGTTAGCATTCATCACCATTACTCGCCATGCTGAGAAAGCAGGGATTCTAAGAAAATCTAGTTATTAGTCTGTGTAATGGAGTTAGTAGATGATCAAGGCTACTGCTGTTATGAGGGTTTTGTGTGTGTGTGCTTTGTTGTTGTTGTTGATGGTGGTGGTGGTGGTGGTTGAGATGGCGTGGATAGATGTTGCAATCCGGTCACAACTGTCCGATTGCACCGGCACACAACTGTCTTCTGGCATTTAGTCCAAGGGACCAGTAGAGTTCCTGATCACACCCATACCCCTAACACACATACACTTACCTCCAAACACAACACACACCATCATAACACTACAACCACACATACATTACCACCATAACACCTATCTGCACACATCTATCTTTTGGCGTATAGACCAAGGGACCAGAAGAGTGCCCAATCACACCCAAACCCACAACACACATAAATATACCATTACACACAACACAACCACTACCACCACAACCACTACCGCTCCACACTACCACAACATTACCATCATTACCACACACACCAACAACATTACCATCATTACCACACACACCACCACCAAAACACATACCACCATATACACCACGACCACAACACACACCACCGTCATACACACTACGACCACAACACACATATCACCACCACCACAACAACCATACCTACCACCACCACACATCCCACCACCCCTGCACACACCATCACCACACACACACACACACACGCACACACACAGCACCACACCATTACACCGGCTTCGTGGCGGGAACATCTGTGCAACTGCAAGCCCTACAGATTACCACTGGTCTCCAGGTTGCGGGGTATAAGCGATTCCCGGTAGCCGGTTCCCGCGGTTCGCAACTTCTTTGTAACACTTAATGTGCTATGAATCTCCGATGGATCATGGACCTGGTAAATGTAGGTCTGATTAATGGGGTGGTTGATTTGTGGGTTACATATTTTGGGTTATTGTAAACTTGACTCCATCAATTGGACAGCAACCAAGAGGGCCGGTTTGGTGGTTAACTGGTTAACTAGAGTGCTCGCGTTTCGTCGTGAAATCCATGCTTCAGGGCTGTAGCTAGCGGGAGGCGGGGGAAGGGGGAAAGTGCCCCCCCCCCCCTCCCACCGCGCCTCCCAACAAAACCAATATAAACAAAAACAAAACCATCCCCCAAAACTCAGTATGTAACCTCCCTGAAATGGTTGAAAGTGGAATTTCAGAGCCTCTAGATTTCAAAATGTGTTCTATGTGGCGGAGTGGTTAGAGTGTCTGATTTTTTTCTAGGTCAGACTCCTAATCTGAGGGTCGGCGGTTCGATTCCCCTTGCCCCCCATCTCTGCCAATTTGGATTTCCACCGCTGTGTATAACTTACAGCGTCATCAAAGGCCAGTTGCTCTCATACCATGTCTATGTGGTGTGGGAGGTTAAAAATCCCTTGGGTCGGTAAAAGTGTAGGCTCGGGCTTTCTATCGACAAACTGTCTAATGGTGAAAACAAGCCTATTCAGGCTTATCCATGATAGGCAGTATAAATCTTCAACAACAAAAAAAACACAAAAAACAAAATGGCCTGGAGAACCGGGGGGGGGGGGGGGGGGGGTAGGGAGGCATATCTCCAGACCCGCCTTCAGCACGCTTTTGTTCCAACAATGTACCTCTCCCCAAACACCCCCCTCTCCCCAAACAAATAATGGTCAGCATTATAAATATGCCATGAGTGCGCACTGTCACAAATAAGTGCCTGTCCTGACATAAATTCAGCTGTTGCTAGGACGTCAACCCCAATCCCTGATTCATTCATCCTAATATGATTATGACACCATATATTGCTAGGAGTTAAAACTCCAAATCTTCATTTACTCACCCTGATGTTACAAGGATGTCAAACCCCAATCCTTCATAGTCCCTGATTCATTCATCCTGATATGACATTGACACTGTATGTTGCTAGGACTTAAAACTCCAAACCCTCATTCACTCACCCTGGTTTTACAAGGATATCATAACCCAATCCTTCATAGTCATACGCTAACCTTGATATGAATATTATGAGTTCAGATGTGGCCAGGACTTCAAACCCCAATCACCCAAAATATCTACCCAGCTTGGTGACAGTCACGTGTTGCAATGTAAGGCATGTTTGGCGGGTTACGTAATATATACGGCCAGCTGGTTTCGAGCATTACATAACACTGCAGTGTTCAGTGGCGGATGTAGCGCTGCTGCATTATGGGCCAGGATCCCCTGGGTACAGCGACCCGGGCGGTCAGACGTTGGAGTTACAGATATTCATATAATGGTGCTGTCACATTACGGCGTTTCTCGCCAATGCACGTCAACGTGTGTCATTTTTTGGCGAAACGTCGGGAGACGTCTGGAAGCGTTAGGTGCGCGTTGGTATTCGTTGATGGATGGCAACGGTCGACGGCGTGCGTCAGGGGATCGACAAAGTTTTGTGCTTGCACAAAACTTTCGACGACCAACAATGCGCGACAATGCACGGGTGCCAATATTATGGTGACGTTAGGAGCACGGTGAGATCGCTGGAATAATGTTTTGCGAACGCTAGGCAGACGCCGCACGTGCATGGGGGTCGTTCTTACACATTGTGCCAAACTGTTGCTTTTTGTTGTTTTACATCCTAGGAACATCTAAGGTCATATCAGGACAGCGCGCAAAACTTTTCTCACAACGTCGGCCGCACGCTACCAATACGTTGCGTTGACACCGAAAACTTTGATGAGTCTCGACGAATAAAAGTGATTTTGCGCATTGGCGGCACGCTGGCGAGATATGTCATAGTGTGACAGGGCTATAACAAATGTGGCCCGCCCTGTGTACTACGTCATGTGATTGCCAATTAAAACTCCAGTTACACTACGGCTTGCGACCACTTTGCGACCACTTTGCGACAACTTTGCGACCACTTTACGACCACTTTGCGAGCACTTCCATTTGCGACCACTTTGCGAGCACTTTGGACCAAAGAACGCACCTTCTTGCGACATCCGTGCAACCAAAGCAATGGTTGTTGACCTCCTTATGATATATATATATATATACACATACAGTAAAACCTCTCTAAATCGACCGACCATGGGACCGACTTTAAATGATTGATTTATGAAGTGGTCTTTTTAGGGAATTTTGTTTATCGTTACAATGGTATTGCATCGTTTGGGCCCCAAATAAAGCGATCGATATAAAGCGATCGATCTGTGGAGGTGGTCGGTTGGAGCGGTTTTTACTATATATATAAATATATATATATATATGTATATATATATACATATATATATGTATATATATATATACATATATATATATACATATATATATACATATATATCTAAATATATACATATATATATATAATTGCTTAGCATGTACTCACGTGACCTGTGGGGGACGTGCAGACTATGGCAGGAAGGACAATATATAGAGCCGGTAACGTGGAGGTGAGAAATGCCTATGGGACTGACTGCCCACTGACTAATGAGAAGCACAGCGCCACCTGTTGGATCTAGTTAATCATACAAACAGGAAATCCCAAAGAACCACCCACCAAACAAACAAAGATGGCACTGTGTGTAACTTCCTCACACACAGACAGTGCAATGTATGTGGATATATTCTAAGCAGTGCTCGGATTGATTCAAAGATATGCATATACTGTTTATACCATAAATGTGCAGCTATCATATATGTTTGTTCAGGCAATACAAACAAATTTCTGAATACAATCTTTCTTAAAACGACGATGTTTAATTTTAGTCACACACATATAGGTTTTAAGCGAATATAATAAATAACGGATGTTTCGTTCCATACATTTACCTAGTCCGATGATTTAGAGATTCTGCCATGTCTTTACAAAATATTCTTTTTAGGTTGATAGTTATTCTTAGTTATAGCACACGTCAGTGTTTTGGGTTTGAAAATGTACTGGTCTCATGGGACGATACAGCTTTAAGCTGGTACCTTGTTCTCTCTGGGGTCTTTTGTCTGTTACGTACATGTCCCGGGGTGACAGTCACATGTGGCGCTACCTGGTGGTAGATTAGGGTGTGGGTGTGTGGGTGGCAGTGGAGGGCAGGGATTACCACCTCTCTATGGGTGTGTGCTTAATGTGGGTTGTGTGGTACCCTCACATTCAGTATGTTAGATAAAGGATTCACCCGGCACTCACAGTACACGGGTGAATACCAACCCCATATAAAAACGGTCGAAAAAGTGGGTTAATGAAATGAGAGCCTAATTTCACAATCTAAGAAGCAACATTTATTCTTTGTAGATGTCTTCATATTTACCCGCTACCTTTGAGTTGAAAAATATAATAAAATAGCTAGTTTAATACAATTTAAAATTGAAATCGATGGCGTTCTATGGCCGCCATCTTAGATTTTTGCATTCTCTCCCATTTCACCAAATCTGTGCAAATATATGTAGCCATATGTTGATCATAGAACCACAGTTTCTACTTCATGTTCCATACTAAAGCTATTTTCGCCCATATTTACACTACGTTGTCGTTCACCCGTGTACTACAAGTACCGGGTGAATCTTTTATCTACCATTATGTATGCTTGAAGATGCAGTCCTCCCCACACTCCCACATGCTCTAACACATACAGCATCTTACAGGGTATTGAGCAGAGTCACGCCTCACTATGTTAAACACATATCACCTATGTAATTTAACCACCCCTGTGTACATACCATATACAGTAAATCCTCTCTAACCGACCACGTCCACCATTTAAAGTTGGTCCAATGGTGGGTCGATTTAGAGAGGATTTACTGTATATGGTTGATTGTTGGAGTTTTACATCCCAGTAACATCGAAGGCCATCAGCCATACCATATATGTATATATATATTACTGCATGAACCATATATATATATATATATATATATATGTATATATATATATATGTATACTGTATAAACCATATATATGGTTATATATGCAGTACTCGACGATAATAAATCATACACATAATACTTATTCTGACCATTTATATATGCATAGCATGTTATACTTCATAATCATAGACTGGTTAGCTCAGTGTCAGTATAATGTGACTGGGTGGAATACCAGGTCATGGTGCTGGCGGCCTGATTTCCCAGTGGGGCAGCACTATAAACTCGCCATGACTGCGCACTCTCACAAGTCGGTACCCATCCTGATATGACCTTAGATGTTGCTAGGACATACAACAACAAACAAGCAAACACATCATAATCATATCGCTCATCGCGTCCGGTATAGTACGAAGGTAGTATACGAACAAACGATCAAGTAGCACACAATCCATTGAAATTTACCACAGGCTGTGAAGTGAGAGAGGTGAGTGTGACGTACCCCGTACTGAACCCCGGACTGACTGCTGAAGTGCCCGCCCTGCCAGGCACACTGCCTCCCAACCCAAAGGTAACCCAGAATCCACTGTCTGGTCCCAAGAATGTGGTAACAGATTTATGCACGCAGGTAACCAGGTAGTCATGTATGATGATAGTCCGCTTCCCACTGGGCACCTCTCGGCCCAGGCACACAAATACACACATACACACAGACACATACAGAGACACACAGATCACATGCACAAATAACACACACGGACACACGCACATATGCACACATGCACAACCACACATGCACACACAAAGACATAGGCACACATGCACACATGCACACACAGACACATGCACACACAGACACATGCACCGACATACACACATGCACACACAGACACAGAGACACACACAAACATACACACATGTACACAGACACACAGATGCACATACAACCATAAGCACACAGACAGTCATAGACACACATACATACACACATACACACATACATACATGCACAGACACACATGCACGGACACACATGCACATGAATGCACATACGGACACACACATATACGCATGCATTCACACACATAGAGACAAAGATGCACACCCACACAAACATACACATATGTACAGATACACACATACATGCACATACAAGACACAAATGCACACACATACATGTACACAGACACACACATGCACCCAAACACACACAAACAGACACATACATACACACATCCATACGCACATGCACAGACACACACATGTGGAGCCCCGTTTCGGAAAACCCACCTCTGACGTCAGAGGTTGTTCAGCGTTATGCCCGTCTAATCTGGTAATGTTACCTAAGATACCACCAGTCTGCTCTAGAGGGTGCCATCACTTAAACATTACCTGCACTCAAGTAGCCTTATAGTTATAGCATCATTCCACACGTCCACTATATGGACTGTTACAAACACATGTATGTGTAATCTAGACTTCGGAACCATGTGGGTTTCACTTGTCAATTCCAGTTTGTTGTTGGTTTACATCCTAGCAACATCAAAGGTCATATCAGGACGTGAACCGACTTGTGATAGTGTATACTCATGGCGACTTTTTTAGTGCTGACCCACTGGGAGACAAGACCACTGGCAACATGACTCGATATCCCATGCATGCATTTGATCCTAATACTGTGCTAACCAGTCCTTGTCCTATCCTATTATTGCCGAGCGCCAGGCTAGGTAGCGATAAGTATCAATTTGATAAGTCATTGGTTTGACTGGACTGGGATTCGAACTCCCGACCTTCCGCACGGGAAGAATCCATCGCGTGTGGTTGTATTCCACAATGCAACTCAACCTGACATATAAACTCCAAGTATAGACTAACATCTCTAGATGTCTGGTTATTCAAAATTGATCAGGTCTGTCTATTCGGGAACGCAGAACACATCTGCAACTAATCACACACTTGAAGATACACTTGATAAGATATTTATTGTATCACACTGTGACACATTATCACACATTGTACTGTACGTTCCCTGATTGTGAATGGAATTCCTCTATCCTTCAACTATTTTGACCAACTTAAAAAAACGGAGAAGTTCTATCATGGTTGTGCTTATTACAATGCTTGTCGAATGGTTAACGAGTTCATTCTATTAAATTTATATAAACATTAACGGTTGATTGATTGATTGATTGGTGGTTGCTTTACGCCGTGTCGGCAGCATAGGCCATATTCACGGCGAGAAATGTTTGTTTTTTGTTAAAACCATCGCTTTTACATGTAAAAGCAGACAATCAATTATGTGCCAAAAGACACTCATTAAATTAGAAAGCTCACAATCATATATTTGTGGTCAAGGGAAACAAATTAACGGTGTTCAGTGTTCGAATATGAAAAAAACAAGTACGTTGTGAAATTGCTTACCCATATCGAAATAAAAATTGACCTGACAATAAATTCTACACAAATAATTATAAATTATGTGTGTGTGTTAATTGTTATACATATTTAATTTAATTTGTTTTAAATACCAAGTGACCAAAAGGACATTTGCTTCATATTGTGTGCTGTTGTTACTGTCGTCTTTTCTGATCAATCCAATGGCACTAGTCCCGCACAAAGTAACTAGGACTATAATTCTATTTCGAACAATAAAAAAACCTCAATGCATGTGATAGACACAATGAATAATGCTATTTTACATATCTGCATAGACAACAGAGTAAGATGCGAGGGTGGTGATTTAAAATGATGAAATTATGATTATTAGATTTGCTCACTGGGGTTTTACATCCTAGACATCTAAAGTCATAATAGAAAAGCAGGCTTCCAGTTCACTTAGATTGTTACACATATTGACACACACACCATATATGGTTTAATGCATTATATATATATTATTTCTAATGGAGTCTGTATGTGAAGGTGCTAAGTCCAATGCTCAAGCACTGGAGCAGCCTGGACAACACTCTGCTTGATATTCAGTTTTTGTTTGTTTGTTGGGGTTTTAGTTCCTGGCAACATCTAAGGTCATACAGGATGGGGGTATTTAGTTGGATACTCAAATAGAACAGCACAGCCTGCGATCTGCACCCAACCACGACAGTGGATGGGAGTTTGTCCCCAGATTTTAAATATGTATATTATATAATCAATGTCTTTCGATTATTGAATGTATAGCATATGTTGATCACTGTATGCGCCTAACACAAACACACTAGGTCTTTCTGGTTAATATCGCAGCCCCGATACTGAGACAGGGGTGCTGAACAACCCATTAGAAAAACTGTTGGGAGGCTGGGTAAAGGAAGTTACCAAGTAAATTCTTTTTTGGTTTGTTTGTTTGATGTTGTGTTTATACTGTCCATAGCATGTAAGCTCGAGTGCTCGGGCTTGTTTTCAATGATAGCCAGCTGTAGTAGTGGTTTAATCTTATCACACAGTAGGAGGTGATAAGATGTTTTTGTTTCTCACATGGTGATTATTTAGTATCAGGTGTTCTGATAGGTATATTGTTTATATTTTCTGATCACCCTTGTAGTGGGTACGAATAGTATATTAGTTTTTTTGTTTTACTACTACTTATGAACTAGCCTACTCTATATTTATAGGTCTGTACATAGTTTGCAGCTGTTTGTTATCTACTGAGGGTGGTCCAGATTACCCCCTTGGGGCAGCCCAGTTTGTGGGCCTTGACTTATCACATGCCCTTCTGGGGTTTTGCCCCAGGGTGTTTTCAGGGCTCCCTTTTTTTACATATATATTTTTGTATTTTTTTCAGATCGGGAGTCTCTGTTTTTGATGGTCTGTGGTTGTTTGTTATCTACTGAGGGTGGTCCAGGCTTCTCCCTTGGGGCAGCCCAGTTTGTGGGTCGTGACCTCTCAAATGCCCATCTGGGGTTCTGGCCCTAGGGTGTCATAGATATGTTTTGTATGTCTTTAGATCAGTCATCTGTCTTTCTTTGACTGATTGCGCGTTCCAAGCCTTAGCAGCCATTTCTAATGTGCTCCTTTCATGGGCCTTTATGCAGCTCCTTGTTTGTTTTATTAGTGGTGCATTGGCTATTACTATTAACTTATTGTTCACCCATGGATCTTGTTTTTGGTTTAGTTTTAGTTTTTTTTATAGGGCACATTTGGTTTAGTGAGGTTGTTATTTCCATAATGATATTGTTTCAGAAAATGTTAATATCATTTTTGTTACTATTTATTTAGTTTTTTTTACTTTCTAAGTGGTTTTCTAGTGATTCTTTTGAGTAGTTTACCAGTGATCTACGCGTCTTGTATTCATAGTGATTTTTTATTTATATTTTTTCTGGTTACATATATTAGCTTGTGGTCACTAATACCCAAGCTTCTGGTGCCCCATTTTGTTGCATGGTTGGAGTTGGTTAGTATTAGGTCAATTGTCGAGCTACTTTCACTGAGTCTGGTATTTTCCGTGATTATCTGTTGAAGGCCTATGGTTTTGATAGCGGTGTGCAGCATTAGTTTGTGTTTTTCATTTGAGTTGTAGTTTACATTAAAATCACCCAGAATGAAAATTTCTGCAGTTGTTAATTTTTGTAATGTGCTAACACTTTTTTTAAGGGCCCCAAGGAAGCTGTCTATGTTTCCTGTTGGTGGTCTGCACAGAATTGCTATGGCTGTGTTTGCTTGCTTATAATCTTTTATTAAGCACCATACAAGTTCTATGTGTTGTTCTGAAATATTTGCTGTTTCTAGTGTTTCAGCATCTAAGTTTTTGGTGAGTTTGCAGCATATAGCTAGACCCCCACCTTTGTTTGTTTGTTGTGTTTCATTTAATGTTTTACTGTCATTACGTACAAGCCTATACCCATCTATGTTGAGAATATTGTTGTGGCATTTGTCAGTGTACCAGGTTTCTGACATTGTTAGTACATCAATGTCTTCATGTTTTAGGTGTAGTTTTATCAGGTCTAGTTTATTGAATTCTTAATCAAAGAAGCAATATGTATGATTCACATACCTCTTTATGTTTACGCGTTACATTTGAATAAAGAATTGATATAGATTAACTAACCTTAAACCATGAATGGGGTCAGCATATTGTCCTTTTTGCATTCTCTCCAGGTTCACCAACTCTGTGGCAGGATAAATAAACACAGCGCACTGGAACCACCCTTTCCACGGTTAATTCATACTGAAGTACCTTTTGCTCGAATTTAAACAGGGTTGTCATTCACCCCTATCAGGGTAGGGGTGCAATTTTATCCTTTTTTTAATTTTTTTTTTATCTATGTCTTGCACGCTGAAGTGCCACCACACTAGCAACGATCACACATTTCCACTTCAAACCTTAGGCTCGCCTAACACCCTCCCAGTGTTCTCTAAGCTGTAGCATCACTTACCGCCCTCCATTGGCCACACAGCCGGGGCACAAGTCCCCCTCAGTGTGCTCTGGGTTTATATCTACGCACATATATATATACGCAGGCCTATAATATGGGGCCACCTGCCACCTGCCCTACAGAGCGCCACTCCCACCTCAAGCTCCAGTTCTAAACACGACCACAAACCCAAATACCCAGGCCTCTCTCCCGCCCTCTGCACAACCCTAACCTTCTCTTCCGCCCCCCCCCCCCCTCCTTCTCCCCTCCTCCTCCCCTCCCCCTCCGCCACCTCCTCCTCCCCCTCCCCTCCTCGACCTCCTCCTCCACCACCTCCTCCTCCTCCGCCTCCTCCCCTCCGCCTCCTCCCCCTCCCCTCCTCCTCCACCACCTTCTCCTCCCTTCCTCCTCCTCCCCCTCCTCCCCTCCGCCTTCCTCCTCCTCCCCTCCTCATCCACCAACTCCTCCTCCTTCCTCCGCCTCCTCCCCTCTGCCTCCTCCCCCTCTCCTCCTCCTCCACCACCTCCTCCTCCCGTCGCCTTCTTCCTCCCTCTCCTCCTCCTCCTCCACTACCTCCTCCTCCCCTCATCCTCCCCTCCACTCCTCCTCATCCCCCTCCACACCCTCCTCCTCCCCCTCCCCTCCTCCACCACCTCCTCCACCACCTCCTCCTCCTGCCTGCCTCTCCCTCCCCCTAACACCTCACAGCAAACCCAAACTCCACTCCACTGTACTCGTACCACGGGTGTGTCGCCATCAGTGTGTGTACATACAGGTACACACATATGAACACACATATACACATGTACAGATGTACATGTGTACAAATATACATATGTATGCACATATATATAGATATACATATTTATACTAGAATAGACATTAAGGAGCAGTGGAATGAGGAAGACCAATTTGATTCAAATGCTTTATCAAAGAATGCAACAATAACACAATCTATCCACAGAATATCTTATATACATATGTGTGTTTGTGAATATATGACCGCATGTACTCATGTATGTATGCCTGCGTGTATGTGCATATGTATGTATGTATGCATGTATGTATGCAAGTATTTATGCACACATGGATGTATGTATGTATTCATGTATGCATATCTGTACACATGTATGTATGTATGCATGTCTGCATGCATGTATGTACACCTGTCTGTACGCATGTCTGTATGCATGTATGTATGCATGTCTGTAGTCATGCATATATGTATGCATGTATACATGCATGTACGCAAATATGCATGAATGCATATGTACATGTATGCATGTCTGTATGTATGCATGTCTGTATGTATGCATGTCTGTATGTATACATGTATGCAAGTAGTTGGTTGGTTGTTCGAGTTTTACGTCCTGGCAACATCTAAGGTTATATCAGGACGGGTACCAACTTGTGACACACTCATGGCGATTTTATAGTGCTGCTCACCTAGGAAATCAGGCCGCTGGCACCATGACATGATATCCCACTCAGTCACATTATCCTGACACTGAGCTAACCAGTCCTTGCCCTATCCTATTAATGCCGAGCGCCAGGATAGAAAGCAACAAGTATCAATTGTATACGTCATCGGTTTGACTCGACTGGGAACCGGACTCCCGATCTTTCGCACGCTAGGCCTGTGCTCTACCGATTCGGCCACCACGCCCGGTTTGTATGCATGCATGTATGCATCTGTGCATGTATGCATGTATGTATGTATGCATCTGTGCGTGTATGCATGTATGCATGTATGCATGTGCGCGTGTATGTGTGTATGCATGTATGTACACATGTATGCATGTATACATGTATGTCTGTATGCATGTATGCATGTACCCATGTATGCATGTATGCATCTATGTGTATGCATGTATTCATGTATATCTATGCATGCATGTATGCATGTATGCATGTATGCCAATGTATGTATGCGTGATTGTGCATAAGTGTGTATGCATGTATGCATGTGTGCTTGTATGCATGTCTGTATGCATGTGTTCATGTATGTATGCATGTATGTATGCATGTATGTATGTATGTATGCATTCTGTATCCATTATGTGTGCATGCATGTATGTATGCATGCATGTATGCATGTATGCATGCATGCATGTATGCGTGGGTGGGTGTATGCATGTATGCATGTGTGCATGTCTGTATGTATGTATACATGTATGTATGTATGCATCATGTGTGCATGCATGCTCGCATATGTGTGCATGAAAGCAGAACACAAACAGGATCATATCTTTGTTGTTGTTTTTTTATTCGTGCAATTTCTTTTAGCGAACAGAATAGTATTTGATAGCAATATGCGTCGTGTAATTTGGGTTCACCTTTGGGGTACGTGTATATGTGTGTGTGTGTGGGGGGGGGGGGTGATGCTTTCTGGACATCTGGAGACCGGCCACTCTCTAAAATGCTCCCATTCCCCAACTCTAACCCACGCTAAATCTCTACCCGGAGATCCCGCCCCGCCCCCGCCCCCTTGTCCCACGGCGCGCGACTTCTACTAGTACTACCACTAGTCCTACAAACTTCTCGGTCCGCACCCATCGACGCTCTCCGCCAATCTTGACGCCGCAGTCCCACCGCCGCCTACCTCGAGTTTCTCCCCGCCCGGTGAATTAGGAACCCCAGCCACGCCCAACACTTTAGTTGTATGCGCACTATCCCTCCTGCTCTGCTCCCTTCTATCCCCTATCAATTCCCCTCCGTGTCTACCCTCAGGCCCCGCCCCCTACCTCATCCCCCACCGTCCCTGCTCCCTCCTCTACCGTCCCCGCCCCCTCCCCCACCGTCCCCGCCCACCTCCACCTTCCCCAATCCTCATCCACCGTCCCCGCCCCCCATCACCTACTCCAAGTTCCACACCCACCTCGACCTTCGCCCCCCCCCCCCCACCCCATCCCCTCCTGCTCTATACCTCCTGTACTCATACCCCACTCGTAGCTATCTATACCCTTTAAACCCCACTCCCCTCCTCCTACCACCGAACTTACCACCCACACACCACATAACACATTCACTCCCCCCCCCCCCACCTCCACCTCACGCCAACCCCAATTCTTTCCGCTTTTCACGCTACCTCACCCTCCGTTACCACCCCCTCCACACACTCCCGATTCTCCCACTCACTCCTCTCCTCCCCCCCCCCACACGATTCCCCCCCCCTCCCCGCTCTCCCCACCCGCCGCTTACCCCCCACATTGGGTAAGTCCCTCAATCACTCTCCCTCCCCCACCAATGCAGTTTCCCCACTCATTCCCCCCCCCCTCGAACACACACCGCCCCCCCCCATTCACATCCACAGCCACACCTACACCCATGTCTACTCACTAGCCCCCCCCCCCCCCCCCCCCCCCCCCCCCCCCCCCCCAGTTCCTCCAATCAATCCTCCTCCACCATCCACCCACCGACTGTTTACCACTCACTGGTCTCCCACTCACTCGTCCATTCCCCCAGCCCCCCCCCCCCCCCCCCTCCCCAGGTCTCCTACTCACTCCCCCACACAGCCCTTCCCCTTCTCCCGCACTTACTCACTCACTCACTCACTCATTCACTTCCCCACTCACTAGTCTCCACTCAGCCCCCCCCCCCCCCACCCACACACACACAGAGTTCCTTCCCTCCCTCCACCCCTCACCACCCATCCCACTCACTCACTCACTAATTCATTTCCCCCCACTGGCCCACTCCCCCAGCTACCCCTACCTTACCCCGCACACCCCCACCCAGCTCGCCTACTCCCCCCCCCCCCCGCCCCCACCTCACCTTCCCACCGCTGGCTGTCCGATGCTCGTCTGTGCTTGGCGGATTGGTACCAGGTGAGGGTTTGACAGCCCGGCGTGTGTCCAGCAGGTGGGCGGTGGACAGGCAGGCGGTAAGCGGCGGCTGGGAGGCGGCGGCCGGTAGGGGGTGGTCGGGGGTGGAGGGCGGGGGAGGGGGCGGGGCGCCAACACCCAACATACCACCTTCATCGCCAGTAACCAGCACGCCCCGCCCCGCCGAACGCGGCCAACATGTGTAAAACTACCTGGCCTTACCCCGTGAGAAACTTGCTCACATCACTCTGCTTTTAACTGGTGAGAAACACGCCCACATCACACTGCTTTTAACTGGTGAGAAACAGGCTCACATCACTCTGCTTTTAACTGGTGAGAAACACGCTCACATCACACTGCTTTTAACAGGTGAGAAATATGCCCACATCACACTGCTTTTAACAGGTGAGAAAAACGCTCACATCACTCTGCTTTTAACTGGTGAGAAACATACCCACATCACACTGCTTTTAACTGGTGAGAAACATGCGCACATCACACTGATTTTAACTGGTGAGAAACACGCTCACATCACACTGCTTTTAACTGGTGAGAAACATGCTCACATCACTTTGCTTTTAACTGGTGAGAAACACGCTCACATCACTCTGCTTTTAACAGGTGAGAAACACACTCACATCACACTGCTTTTAACTGGTGAGAAACATGTTCACATCACTCTGCTTTTAACTGGTGAGAAACACGCTCACATCACATTGCTTTTAACTGATGAGAAACACGCTCACATCACATGGCTTTTAACTGGTGAGAAACACGCTCACATCACTCTGCTTTTAACTGGTGAGAAACATACCCACAGCACTCTGCTTTTAACTGGTGAGAAACTTGCTCACATCACACTGCTTTTAACTGGTGAGAAACACACTCACATCACACTGCTTTTAACTGGTGAGAATCATGCTCACAGCACTCTGCTTTTAACTGGTGAGAAACACGCTCACATCACTCTGCTTTTAACAGCTGAGAAAAATGTTCACATCACCCTGCTTTTAACTGGTGAGAAACACGCTCACATTGCACTGCTTTTAACTGGTGAGAAACATGCCCATATTACATTTACACTGCTTTTAGCTGGTGAGAAACATGCTCAGATTGCACTGCTTTTAACTGGTGAGAAACATGCCCACATCACTCTGCTTTTAACTGGTGAGAAACATGCCCACTTCACTCTGCTTTTAACCCTGAGAAACATGCCCGCACCACTTTTAACCCGTTAGAACCATCCTCACATCACACTGCTTTTAACCCGTGAGAATGATGCTCACATCACTCTGTTCTTAACCTCTCAGAACCATGCTCACATCACACTGCTTTTACCATGTTACTGTTAGAAACATGCCCACATCACTTTTAACCCATTAGAACCATGCTCACATCACTCTGCTTTTAACAGGTGAGAAAGACGCTCAGATCACACTACTTTTAACCTATGAGAACCAGCCTCACATCACTCTGTTCTTAACCTGTGAGAACGATGCTCACA
>JASIRB010003877.1:29443-144021 GCA_030323885.1 Branchipolynoe longqiensis | reverse complement strand
GTGTTGGTATTGTGTGTTGGTATTGTGTGTGTTGGTATTGTGTGTTTTGGTATTGGGTGTGTTGGTATTGGGTGTGTCTGTGTTGGTATTAGGTGTGTCTGTGTTGGTATTGGGGTGTGTCAGTGCTGATATTGGGTGTGTGTTGATATTGGATGTGTCAGTGCTGATATTGGGTGTGTGTGTGTGTTGATATTGGATGTGTCAGTGCTGATATTGGGTGTGTGTGTGT
Organism: Branchipolynoe longqiensis; assembly: GCA_030323885.1. Lineage (NCBI taxonomy): Eukaryota > Metazoa > Annelida > Polychaeta > Phyllodocida > Polynoidae > Branchipolynoe > Branchipolynoe longqiensis. The sequence goes on along the minus strand of JASIRB010003877.1, from coordinate 143,792 downwards.
TGATCTTGAGTGTGTCAGTGCTGATATTGGGTGTTTGTGTTGATATTGGGTGTGTGTCAGTGCTGATATTGGGTGTGTGTTGGGCTTTTGGATGGGTGTGTCAGTGCTGATATTTGGTGTGTGTGTTGATATTGGGTGTGTCAGTGCTAATATTGGGTGTGTGTGTTGATATTGGGTGTGTGTCAGTGCTGATATTGGGTGTGGGTTGATATTGGGTGTGTCTGTGTTATTGAGTGTGTTGAGTTTTTTGGATGGGTGTGTCAGTGCTGATATTGGGTGTGTATGTTGATATTGGGTGTGTGTATTTAAACTAAGCTAAAGGTTTTTTGTTGTTTTTTGTTTGTTGTTTTTTAATTTCAATTTTTTTATTCTAGTTGAATAACATCTTTTTTCAGCACCGAGGCGCTGGGCTTCCGGCCTTAGCAATTATAGTGCATATCAACTATTTATGGATGAGATGGTATGAACAATATAGACAATAGTAGGTTAAAATCAGGCATTTTAAATATAGTGGGGATCTGGAGAATAGCCATTTACCTTTAGACTATATCAGTGATTTGATGATCATACCTGTGAGGAGACATTAATATAATGGGCATGACTTGCTGATACAGGTAGTCGTGGATTTTGGATTATGCAAATAATGGTTGCATGACTCATTTAAATTGTCTTCAGTCAACTATAGCTTTGTCGCTACTATATGTTTTATTGGTCTAGTCAGGTGTTATAGGCTGGTGGGTATACTTTGGTAGTTATTTCTTTTACTCTTTTTGCCAGGGGGGATTTCAGAGAGGGAGAACGTTTATCTTTGGAGATCATTGAATACACCAGCCAGAGAAACTTTGCCTTCCTCCTCTTTGTGTAAGATTTATCTAGATTTCATGAGAGGGAAACCCCAACCAAATAGGATCATTGAAAGGGAATCGGTATACCTGTCCGGGAAAACAAACAAACTCGGAATAGTTCTAATTTGTGCCACAGTGTGGTGCATGCTTAGTACTGAACTTTTCCACTTGGTGGTGTAGAGTGACCTAGATTGGTCATGTGACAGCTGTTGTGAAAATTGCTGGGTGAGTGGAGAGAAGGGAGAGTAAAATTGAGGTATTTTCAATTTTCTTTAGAGTAGTTAAAATAGGAAATATATTTGCTGTAATGTAAAATATATGTCAGTACAATTACATTGCATAATTCAATCAGAAACACATATAGAAGGAAAACGTTTTTGTTGTTGAATGTAAAAAGTTTTGGACTGTATGGGGTTTGAACCCACACCAAAAAACTTCAGATTACAAGTTCAAGACCCTAACCACTAGACTACAGAGGCCACATGTAGCTGGTTGTCTCAGTTCAGGCTATTTGGACGACATCATATATACAAGGTTTTTGGTATGTATGTATGTATGTATCGTGTGTATGTATCGTGTGTATGTATCGTGTGTATATATATATATTTTACCTCGGTAAACAGCCTCAGGCTAGCCTCAGGCTAGGGAGAGGTAAGCACGTCCGGTACCAGCAATTAGCATATACAACTCACGACTGGATAACGTGTCGTTGGGTTGCTCCGGCAAAATTAGTCTACATACAAGCAAATACGCAGTAAGTATAATAAAAACTGTGGTTAGCTTAATTATGATGCATTAGAGCATCAATATGGAAAGTTTAGACTTTCGTTGGTCCAATTTGGACGAGTTATTTGGTTATAAACAACCAAGGATAGAACACTCGAGTGGGTTTCGCGAAGGAACCAAACCGGTCATTAGCGGTTATGTCAACACCCGGGTCACCGTGTGACTATGGGTAGAGATGTGGGTTTCGCCCTATCTCATGTGGAAATTCTCTCGTACTCTAATAGAGAGTAATGTTGGAGATGCTCCTGGGTTTCTTTTATAGACTCCCCTAGACAAAACTTTTTCAGGCGTTTCTCCGAGTTTCGTAGCATTTTCTCCAACTTGTTGACGTAGTAGTCACAGGTGGGAGAAGTGTGCGGAACAGAGGGATGGGCGGGCCGATACACTGGTCCCGACCCCGCGTAGGTTTGGGCTTGACCCACAACCCACGCACAAATTTAGCTTATTACGCCTGTGTTATAACGGTATAAACACGTTCTTTAACACCAATAGATGTCCAAATGAGTTTGAAACAACCATATTGTGACATATATATATACCGGGACTGACCAAAAATGTTTGTTTCAGTTCCCGATGGCCACGAAGCGGAGTAAGCGCGGTGCAGCAGCAGCCGAGGGGCGTGTTCCGAGTGGAGTGGACGAGGAGTACGACTCCTCACCCCGTGTTGTCGGCAGGGCCGTCGACACAGCCCCGGGCGCATATCCTCTCCGACCCGGACGAGGACGCAGTGCCTGATGTGGTTGCGCCTCCAGATTGGGAGGCTCGCTTTGCAAGATTGGAAAGCCACATCTTGACTGCCAAATCGCCTGTGTCTCGGAAGCGGCGTAGGCCGAGTGTCCAAGAGGATTCATTTGAAGATTTCTTGGACACAGACTCGGCGGTGGAGCTTAAGGCTCCTCCTCCTCCTTCTCCTAAACGGAGAAAGAAGAAGAAACAGGTGATTTCTTCGGGTGATGAATTCACCAAGGAGCGGGCAGAGTCTGGTTTGCGCAAAAAGCGGAAGACTAAGTCCAAAAAGAAGAAGAGGAAAAGGAAATATTCTTCTTCTGAGTCGTCCACTGGGTCTACTTCTACGGAATCAGACTCAGACACCGTATATGAAGGGGTCTATGCGGACATTGGCACTAAAGTGGCTAAGAAGGTGGAGAAGCCAAAGGCTAAGCGGGTTAAAACCACTACGCTTATGCGCGAGACCGTGAATGGTCATTTTCGCACGTTCAAACCGGCGGAGGTTATCTCCAAGTTAGGAGATGAGTTAACAGGCATAAAGGGTGTTCCCAACTCCATCATTAAAGAAATGGATCGGGATGTCAATATGACGGATGACCGTAAGAAGTTTGAGGATGTGTTGCACACAGTGCATAAGGCAGTGTTGGCTACCCTAACAGCTATTGTTCCTGTGGCTAATAGGATGCAGAGTGAAAATAAGTTCTCGTCTTTGGCTAAGACAATGGACAAAGGCATTGCAGTACTAGCGGCGGCAGGTAATTACCTGTCGTTTCGAAGATATGAAAATGTCTTCAAGTCAGTTTGCACAGATGCTGGCAAAGAAGTGGCTCGCTCTAAGAAGGTTACCGATAATGAGGGGAAGGAGTTTACGCTCTATCTTGCTCCAGAGCCGATTAAAGGGAAACCTTTAGATAATACCAAGATGTTTGGCGGTCAACTACAATACCTCTATAAAGAGGTAGAGACTGCAGCCAAGAGTGGCAAAAACATGGATGGCAAGAAGAAACAGGAAGTTCCTCGTTTCAAAAAGTCACGAGGGGATTTTCGTCCACGACGGTTCACCAGAGGAACCAGACCGAGTTCAAACTTCGGTCAAGGGTTTCGGGGCCGGGGCGCTCGCCCAGGCTGGACCGACAACACCGCACGGCCAATAGGTCGAGGGTTCAACTCGTCGAGACCTTTCCCCAGGGGCGGGTCCAAGTAGAGGTCCAAACACAAACTTTACAAGTCCCTGCAGCCTCTAAAAACACACAAACTGTAAGCAACTTTGTGGCTGGTAATATTAGTAATCATATTTCTGAGTGGCACAAAATTACTAGTGACCAAGAAATTATAGAAATAGTTAGGGGTGTTCAAATTCCCTTTACACAAATTCCTGTACAAAGTATAATACCTTTTCCATATAACATTCAACCAGTTGAACGAGACGCACTAACTAAACAGGTACATAAATTCTTTGAGAAAGGAATTATACAAAAAGTGACACACTGTTCAGGACAGTTTATTTCAAACATTTTCTCGAGACCGAAGCCTAATGGTGATGTTCGAATGATCCTGGATTTAACAATCCTTAATAAAAGGGTGGAATATCGACATTTTAAAATGTTCTCTCTAGATACGGCACGAGATCTGATTACACCAGATGCGTGGATGGCTAGTGTTGATTTACAGGATGCATATTATACGCTTCCCATAATGGAACAATACCGAAAATTTCTTCGATTTATTTGGGATAACCAACTCTATGAGTTTACCTGTATGCCGAATGGCTTAGCTTGTGCGCCACGTTTATTTACTAAATTGCTTAAACCTGTTTTCTCGGTAATGGCGAGGAAGGGTCATATAATGTTTCCATACATAGATGATTCTTTTATTATAGCATCAACACAAATTGGTTGTGTGAATGCAGTTTTGGATTTATGTGCATTACTCACTAAATTGGGGTTTTATGTACATCAACAAAAGTCAGTGTTTAAACCAACAAAACAACTCAAATGTTTAGGGTTTATTCTGGATACACAGTCCCTTACAGTGTCGATAACAGAACAAAAACTAATTAAGTTTATGACTACAGCGACTCAGCTTATTAAGTTATCAAAGCCAAAAATTAGACAGGTTGCTGTTCTTATTGGCATAATGACCTCATATGCACCTGCTGTGTTATATGGGAAGGCCCATATTAAGTCGCTAGAAATAGATAAAAATTTAGCGTTAACACGAACTAAAGGCAATTTTGAGCGAAAGATGTTTATTTCGCAAGAAGGGTTACAGGATATTGGATGGTGGATGCAACATATAGCAAGTTCACCAAATCCAATCCGCATGGCGGAACCTAATACAGTAATTACTACTGATGCTTCGTTAGAAGGTTGGGGAGCTCATCGAGATGGGGTCACAACAGGAGGTAGATGGCTTGATGATGAAAAATCAGACTATATTAATGCACTAGAATTGCGTGCTATTTATCTGGGCTTACGTAGTTTAGTAAAGATAAATAAATCACAGGTTAGAATACTAACTGATAATACTACTGCCATGGCATATATTCGTAACATGGGTGGAACCAAATCAAAGTCTTGCAATCAGTTATCTAAACTGATTTGGAACTGGGCACAGGCTCAACAAGTCTGGCTGACTGTAGCGCATATTCCAGGGTCACAAAATACACTTGCAGATTATAAAAGTAGAAATTTCCATGACCATTTAGAGTGGTCTCTCTCTACACATTTGTTTAACTTCGTTTGTGAAAAATGGGGTACACCTGAAGTTGACTTATTTGCATCACGAAATAATAACAAGTTACCCTGTTATGTTTCTTGGCATCCTGAACCGGATGCTTGGAAAGTAGATGCGTTTGCTATTACCTGGGAAAATAATTATTTTTATATTTTCCCACCATTTAGCATTATCAGCCGAGTAGTGAGAAAAATCGGCTTGGAAGGGACACATGCGATACTGGTGGTGCCCGATTGGGACACGCAACCTTGGCTGCCAGCAGTTTCACAACTGGCAAAAGATCGTATACGATTCCCAAGAAAACTCGGGAATCTGACGCACCACGGACCGCTAGTGGTTCACGGCGACGTGTCAACGACGCCCCTATTGGCATTCCTTTTCTAAGGAAGCAGCTACAGCAATTTGGATTGGACAGAATTACTGAGGATAGGATAGTATCGGATGCCTGGAGGCCAGGAACTGTCAAAATGTATACAACCTATTTAAAGAAATGGGGTGTACATTGTTTGTTAATGAAAGTTAAGCCAACAAATCCAAAGATTTCACAAGTAGCTCGGTTTCTTCGTTCTCTAGAGGATGAAGGACTTTCCTTTGGATCGATTAATGCGGCGAGGTGTGCGTTATCAATTATATTACCTAGAATTGATGGCGAAACAGTTGGAAAACATCATGTTATTTGTTATTTACTTCGTTCAATTTATCAAAGGAATCCTCCAAAACCAAAGTATAGTCGGTTTTGGGATGTTTCTATAGTATTTAAGTTGTTTCAGGCTTGGCCTCACAACTCGTGGTTAGATATAAAACAGTTAGGTTTTAAGGTCGCGGTCCTGTTATTGTTAGTAACCGGACACAGAGGACAGACGATTGTTGCTTTATCCTTAACTGGATTAGAAATAGACAAGCAACAAGCTACGTTTGATTTAGAAAAATTGCTTAAATCGAACACGTTAGGTGACCCTTTATCAACGGTTCACTTAGACTGTTTTCCGAATGATCGGAAATTATGTGTTGTGTCGGCCATACGGGCTTATATATACAAGACAAAGGATTTACGTGCATCACAACAACTATTAGTGAGCTTTATAAAGCCACATAAGGCGATTTCACGAGACACACTTGCCAGATGGACAATTACGGTGTTGAAATTGGCTGGAGTGGATACGAGTAAATACTCTTCCCACTCAACTAGAGGAGCCATGGTCTCCAAGGCACGGGTGCTTGGTATTTCTGTGAAAAGAATACTAGCGCATGCAGGCTGGAAGACGGCTAAGTCGTTTGCAAAACATTATAATAAACGACTAGAAAAGCCTACCGGCGTTGCAAAGCGTCTTCTCGCCAACTAACAAGAATAGGTGAGAACAAAAATTTAGAATGTTATAATAATAAGAAAGAATGATATTAAGGATAAAAATGAATTATGTAAAGGTCTCCCTAGCCTGAGGCTAGCCTGAGGCTGTTTACCGAGGTAAAATAGTATAGTTATACGAGTCTTACCTTGGTACAGATGATGGATAACTGTTGTTTTACCGAGGTATAAGCCTCGGATAGATGTGGGCTAGGGCCCTCCCGCCACACCCTGCCACATCTATTCCGTTGGTGTACCTTTTCGGTAAAGTAATAGTATCCATTGTTTGAAAGTCATTTTTATCCTCAATAAGTAGGTTAAGATTGCTGGTACCGGACGTGCTTACCTCTCCCTAGCCCACATCTATCCGAGGCTTATACCTCGGTAAAACAACAGTTATCCATCATCTGTACCAAGGTAAGACTCGTATAACTATACTATATATATATATATATATATATATATATATATATACTAGACTAGTGTATACAGTGTACAGGCGACAGGTGAAAAAGCTGCATGCCTTCATGATGCGACATCTGCATTCAATCATGAGGCTAACCTGGAAGGACAAAGTGACAAATAAGGAAATACTCGAACAAATGGGGCTGCCCTCTATGGAAGATCTTCTGATCAAAAAGAATCTCCGGTGGACTGGACACCTCATGAGAATGTCATCAGACAGGCTACCAAAGCAGATCCTCTATTCTCAACTGTCTTCTGGCTACAGAAAGAGAGGGCGCCCTCGTCTCCGGTTCAAGGATACCATCAAGAGAAACCTGAAGCTGAGAGACATTAAGACCGACTCATGGATGCAACTCTCACAGCAGAGAGCTAAATGGAGAGTGGCAGTCAAGTAATGAAAGCAGTCTTTGTCACATCGTGACCGACAGCATGATGATGATGAGACTAGTAACTAGTGCGTATATCAAATATATGTGCTGTGTGGCCATATATCCGGCAACCCTAAAGTCACTGCGCGGCCGCCACACGATATTTAGAACATTTTATATATGCACTAGTATACGTCAGATATATATCCAAGGTATATAGTATATACATGCATGCATACATCACTTTACCAACGTGACTTTACCCGACCCAACTTTACTCGACCTGACATCATATATACAAATAGCCTGAACTGAGACACACAACTACATGTGGCCTCTGTAGTCTCGTGCCTCAGACACCCCTCCCCCACCCGCACCCCCACCCTGACCTCAGCACTGACCCGCTTCTGGTGCAGTGGGTCCACTACTCCCCGCACATATTCAGTTACACAAACTGAAAAGGTGTGCTTGGGGAGCATTTGTCAGAGTACAGTTCCAGCCTCAGCGGCCTATACCGGTTCCCTTTAACAACCAAAATATAACTACTCCTACTTATCATCATGAATATCATCATTACTGCGGAAATGGCGTGAAATCATCACTAATTAAACTATTATGGCAGGCTGTTTCGAGACAACCCCAATTACCAATTTAGTACAACATTGTTTGAAAATTGCTCTTCAGCTTTCGAAATAAGAGCTTGTCCGGGACAAGTGAAAAACCAGACGGACAAGTGAAAACCACACCTGACTTATCCGTTGGACAAGTGAACAGTTTTGCTTATTTCTATCACTGTTGATACCTAGCTTTCAAAATACCAATGTGCACCTGTTGATTTTGTTTGCAGTTTGTTTAGACCATGGACGTGAGCGGGCAGGGCGGCTCTGTGTATAATGAGACGGTGTACAGACCAAAGGACCACAAGGTTGGACTCAGTTTGTTATTATTACATTACTCAGTCAGGAAGACTGTTCTCTTCCTAACATTCCGTATGTAGTAATGTACATACAGGTATTCCTAGTTTGACTGGTCCTTCAGGAAAGACTGAAGCTGTGATCCATGTATTGACCGTGTTCTGGTAGGGATAACATGGAATTATTGACATGTGTAAACGATCATATTATTTCAAACTGGCATATATAAGCTATTTACTTATTGGTTTGCAGTAAGAGCTAGTTGGCATAGAAACCCCATTCATTTTGTTATTTTGGTACTTGGTATGTAAAACTTGCCTACTTTCCTATTCTCAGATTGGTTTACTATATCCGGTACTTGGCATATTAGATGTTACTTTGCTATTCTCAGATTGGTTTACTATATCCAGTACTTGGCATATTAGATGTTACTTTGCTATTCTCAGATTGGTTTACTATATCCGGTACTTGGCATATTAGATGTTACTTTGCTATTCTCAGATTGGTTTACTATATCCGGTACTTGACATATTAGATGTTACTTTGCTATTCTCAGATTGGTTTACTATATCCGGTACTTGACATATTAGATGTTACTTTGCTATTCTCAGATTGGTTTACTATATCCGGTACTTGGCATATTAGATGTTACTTTGCTATTCTCAGATTGGTTTACTATATCCGGTACTTGGCATATTAGATGTTACTTTGCTATTCTCAGATTGGTTTACTATATCCGGTACTTGGCATATTAGATGTTACTTTGCTATTCTCAGATTGGTTTACTATATCCGGTACTTGGCATATTAGATGTTACTTTGCTATTCTCAGATTGGTTTACTATATCCGGTACTTGGCATATTAGATGTTACTTTGCTATTCTCAGATTGGTTTACTATATCCGGTACTTGGCATATTGTTACTTTGCTATTCTCAGATTGGTTTACTATATCCGGTACTTGGCATATTAGATGTTACTTTGCTATTCTCAGATTGGTTTACTATATCCGGTACTTGACATATTAGATGTTACTTTGCTATTCTCAGATTGGTTTACTATATCCGGTACTTGACATATTAGATGTTACTTTGCTATTCTCAGATTGGTTTACTATATCCGGTACTTGACATATTAGATGTTACTTTGCTATTCTCAGATTGGTTTACTATACGGTACTTGGCCATATTAGATGTTACTTTGCTATTCTCAGATTGGTTTACTATATCCGGTACTTGGCATATTAGATGTTACTTTGCTCATTCTCAGATTGGTTTACTATATCCCGGTACTTGGCATATTAGATGTTACTTTGCTATTCTCAGATTGGTTTACTATATCCGGTACTTGGCATATTAGATGTTACTTTGCTATTCTCAGATTGATTTACTATATCCGGTACTTGGCATATTAGATGTTACTTTGCTATTCTCAGATTGATTTACTATATCCAGTACTTGGCATATTAGATGTTACTTTGCTATTCTCAGATTGATTTACTATATCCGGTACTTGGCATATTAGATGTTACTTTGCTATTCTCAGATTGATTTACTATATCCAGTACTTGACATATTAGATGTTACTTTGCTATTCTCAGATTGCTTTACTATATCCGGTACTTGGCATATTAGATGTTACTTTGCTATTCTCAAATTGGTTTGTTGTATGGGGTACTTTCCAATGGGTCCAACTTAGTGACCTTGACCTTGCTTGCAGGTCCGGGCACAAAAGCGGCGGAAGAGGGTGTTGATTGCAATTGTAGCCGTGCTCATCCTCGTCCTCCTCATTATCATCATAGCTGTTGCAGTCACAAAGGGACACAAGCCAGAGCAAGGTTAGTAACACTAAGTGCACGGTCATTGCTGGAAGTAGCATGGTCACTGCCAGAAGTAGCATGGTCACTGCCAGAAGTAGCATGGTCACTGCCGGAAGTAGCATGGTCACTGTCGGAAGTAGCATGGTCACTGCCAGAAGTAGCATGGTCACTGCCAGAAGTAGCATGGTCACTGCCGGAAGTAGAACGGTCAGTTCCAGAAGTAGCATGGTCACTGCTGGAAGGTGCAAGGTCAGTTCTGGAAGTAGTTTGGTCACTGCCGGAAGTAACTTGGTCACTGCCGGAAGTAGCTTGGTCACTGCTGGAAGGTGCTAGGTCAGTTCCGGAAGTAGCTTGGTCACTGCCGGAAGTAACTTGGTCACTGCCGGAAGTAGCTTGGTCACTGCCGGAAGGTGCACCGTCACTTCCGGAAGTAGCACAGCCACTGCCTGAAGTAGGACGGTCATTGCTGGAAGTAGGACGGTCACTGCCTGAAGTAGCAAAGCCACTGCCTGAAGTAGGACGGTCACTGCCTGAAGTAGCAAAGCCACTGCCTGAGGTAGGACGGTCACTGCATGAAGTAGCATGGTCACTGCCTGAAGTAGGACGGTCACTGCCTGAAGTAGCATGGTCACTGCCTGAAGTAGGACGGTCACTGCCTGAAGTAGCATGGTCACTGCCTGAAGTAGGACGGTCACTGCCTGAAGTAGCATGGTCACTGCCTGAGGTAGGACGGTCACTGCCTGAAGTAGCACAGTCACTGTCTGAAGTTGCATGGTCAGTTGCGGAAGTAGCATGGTCAGAGGGATGAAGGACCTGGTTAGAGACAAAGCCTAGAGCACAAGTCTAATAATAGATACATAGTGTTGGCTTTTAGTAATAATAATAATATAATTTCTGGTCCCTCGAATAGAGCAGTGAAATGTGAAGTGAGTAGAATATATTCATAGCAAATAATGAAATAGTTCAGTACATCGACAATAAACATAAAAAGACATGAATCTATCCCACTGTATGCATGCGTATATCATTATCAGGTCACATCTGTTTAAGCCGAATGCTGAGACCCAATGAAATCACTGCCCACCTACCACCTATGACATCATGTGACTATGACATATGACTATAACACATGGTACACAAGGCTATGGTCGAATATTGAATTTAATATTCTAATAACCTCATGAATGAAAAAAGATGTATCACTTATGATTAAAGCTGCATACTCCGATGAAAGCATGACATTTTCAAAATCAAAACACTTAGCTAGATTTGATTCTACGTACCTAACTTAAATACTGGTGCACTTATTAAGCATTCATTGCTGTACAAAAGGGCATACATGAGTTAAATTAATAAAACCTATTATTGCTGAAGCATTTTTGACATGCTCAAAATTAATTTGGCATGTTTGCACTTAAAATATCCCCAAAGTTTGCTGTTTAGAAATAAAAGTTACTTCAAGGTAAGGTAAGGTAGATTATAACAATCAAACTAATATATTTAACTTTTAAAAATGACAAATTCTAAACCATGGTTCAAATTTACCTAACTGTGTGCTTGTTTATCATTTATTTTAGCTCTTAGGCTGTATCCTGTGGCGGAAGATAACTTGATCAAATTTGATCCCAGCGATGAGACGACTTACAAGAAATACACCGATGGTCTCCAGAAGCTAGTCGATGGTGGGTTTTTAATGGGCTATTAATAGACTATTAATAGGCTTTTAATATGCTATTAGTAACTAAATTCCACTCTTTCAAATTAATATTTTAAATAAAGAGTTCCAGTTCAACTATGAAAATATTTGCATCGAGTAATGATCCTGAATATATTTTTATTAATTTTAAATGAAAACCTTTACTATATTAGGATTTACCTTAAAATTAAATTGATGTTTTATATCCCCTATTTTTCTTTAAAATTACTGAGATAACCATGAATTGTTTTATTAGTTGATATGATTTTAAAAGTAATTAATTAATGGTTTGAGAAGTGGTGATGTTAATGGTCTGTTTTTTTGTTTGTTTTTTTCAGACTACCAGACAACGGAGTTGAAATACAACGGCAGCCTATACAACTGTTCTGAGGATTCCTTCCCGTCGCAGAACACGGACAATGCCTGCAAATTTGATGTGGAACTGGAAACCAAACTGACATCACATTTTGGCTATGACACTAGTCAGCCCACTGTCATCCTCCAGCTGAAACCAGTAAGTAGGTCATGTTGAGTAATAAGTAGGTCATTTGGATCAATAAGTAGTTCATTTGGATCAATAAGTAGTTCATTTGGATCAATAAGTAGGTCAATTTGATCAATAAGTAGGTCAATTTGATCAATAAGTAAGCCAATTTGATCAATAAGTAGGTCACTTTGATCAATGAGTAGGTCACTTTGATCAAGAAGTAAGTCAATTTGATCAATACGTAGGTCATTTGTCATGCAGGTCATGGGGTATCAAAATGTTGCGCGTCTCTTAAAATATTCTTGAAAATGTTCTTGAATCTGGTGGCCAGCTTTTTGTATGAACCCTGAGTGTGATGTATGCAGTGTAGACTTAGTGGTGCACCATGGGAAACATAGACCCACGACTCCATGGTAGGGAAGAGGACTAGTGCTATGTAACCTCAAAAAGGTTTTCATTTCGACTTTTATGGTTGTCTTTTTTTTCCTGGTAGTTGGATCACGCCAGTTGAAATGGAAATATGAAACCATGTTTTGAATGTACCGTTGCTCCAGTGCGTTGGCCGGTCTGATTATTTGGAGGCCATTTCTTTATGTACATATCGCTGTGTGTGTGTCTGTCTGTCTGTCTGTCTTATTACCCGGTCTGATGCTTGGCATTACTGGGGTAGGACATGGAGCAGTGGGATTAAGAAAATATCAATCTCTTTCTATCTTCCACTCTGTAGAGAAAGAGAAATTAACATTTTCCTCATCCCACCGCTCCATGTCCCGACCAGATAGCGACATGGGATCAATGTCTTTGGTTTGAGATTGAACCCACGACCTGTGGCACAGAAGGCGAGTGCTGTACTGAAGCTGCATCGCGTGTTGTGCTGTATGTTCTGCTGACAGTGTGTGGTGTTCCTTTTTTAGCCGGTGGGCTGGACGCCCACCCTGTACGGTGAAAAGAGTGACGCGCCTGACAAGCCAGCTTCGAGCATCCTGTCCAGTGACCACGTCCCTGTCACCTGCACCGGCCAGGTAAGTCAAGCTGCACCTGACCGGAACAAGCTTGGCACTCGGTACAGCACATATCCGGTTTGCGTTAAGTCAGTATAAGGGTTCATATGGATCCTTGAAAAGCCGGAAAGTCATCGAATTTTGATATTTCAGGATTCCAGGTCTGTCTGAAACATCCTGGAATTTGGACAAAGATCCTTGTGAATCCTGGAAAATGGGAAATCAGGGCTATCATTTTTTAAAGCCTGTTATATTTTTTAATCATAAATGGATGGGGTGCTATGCGCATATATTCTTTATCCATCAAACAGTAATGTTTTGAATTTAAAGTGATTTTTCTGTGTTTGTTATCCTGCCTCTTGATTTTTATATTAAAACTATAAATATGTTCGTTGTTATTTTCTATGCTTATTTTATTTAATTTGTTTGTAATGAGTGTATTTACCCTTCCCATAGTGGATAAGAGTGCTACACTTCACACCTTACGTAGTGAATTGACTGAATACGGCCGTGTTTCACGGTATTTTAATCTAATAAACGTTTTATAGACGTATCCCCCCCCCCCCGCCCCGCCCCACCTAGAACAGTGTTTGATCTAGATGCTCTCAAATGCTATTTCATTGTGGTTTCATGGTGTGTACTTTGTGTTCATGGACAGTGCATGACGGGTCTAGATTGAGTGTGCCAACATTGTGGTTTCATGGCGTGTACTTTGTGTTTATGGACAGTGCATGATGTGTCTAGACTGGAGTGTGCCAACATTGTGGTTTCATGGTGTGTACTTTGTGTTCATGGACAGTGTGTGACGTGTTTAGACTGGAGTGTGCCGACATTGTGGTTTCATGGCGTGTACTTTGTGTTCATGGACAGTGTGTGATGTGTTTAGACTGGAGTGTGCCGACATTGTGGTTTCATGGTGTGTACTTTGTGTTCATGGACAGTGTGTGATGTGTCTAGACTGGAGTGTGCCGACATTGTGGTTTCATGGCGTGTACTTTGTGTTCATGGACAGTGCATGATGTGTCTAGACTGGAGTGGGCCAACATTGTGGTTTCATGGTGTGTACTTTGTGTTTATGGTCAGTGTGAGGCATGTCGAGACTGGAGTGTGCCGACATTGTGGTTTCATGGTGTGTACTTTGTGTGTTCAGAACTACGCAGATGAAGACAACATCGGCCCAGTTAAGCTGACCCCTGCTCTTGGATTCCCGACGAGATACTTCCCATACAACGGACAAGTGAGTAGTCATTCAGTGCTCATTGTTACGGTTGGATAGTCAGATAAAAGCACGAAATCTAATAAACCTAAGCAATTATCTAGATTTGAACCTACGCATAGGTGCCAAGTAGATTAGGAAGATCTCCCTAATACAGAAATTGTAAGTAGAAAGTAATAGTGTGGCCGAAAGGGGGGGGGGGGGAGGGTGCAGGAGGAGAGGTCTGTGGGGGGCTACCTCTGGACAATTTTGAAAGAATGTGATACAAAATGGTGCGTTTTGACATAAAAATATGTGTTAAAAAAACAAATTTAAACTAAAATGATTCTCTGGCAGGAAATTACAAATTAAAAGCGGGAAATAAGAAGATTGGGGTTATTTTAGGGAGATCTCCCGCAAAATTGGGAGACTTGGCGCCTTTGCCTACATTTCCAACTTATACTGGTGCACTTACTAAGCTTTTGGTGCTGCATAGAAGGGAATACTCATTTTAATAGAACCTGTTACTGCTGCAGCCTATCGGGTTAGTTTTAACTAGCATCCCAAAGTTAATTTAGCATGCGTGCACTTCAAATATCTCATTATTTAGTCATTTTAACGCAAAGTTACTTCAAGCTAAAGTAAGGTTAATTATAATGATTAACCTAATATATTTATCTCAGAAAATGACAGAAACTCAAAACCATTGGATTATGCAACTTTAAGGGTAGGGTGTTCTTATAAAGTTAGGGTTTTTTGTTTTTATTTTATAAATGATATTTTATTTAGCGAGTAAAGTTGATGGGGTTTTCAGCACTGTGCACTGATTTTCCTAACTACGTTACTCATTTATATATATAAAATAATCTTAAGCTTCAGCTTAAATGCCAGAATGTGAGGAATGTGGTAAATACACTTATGCAATAACACATGAAGAAGTATGTTATCTAACGTAAAATATTTTATCGGATAATTTCGCTGCGATCTACATTAGAAACAAATGTATGGCAAGGACGTGACCCAGTTTGGTTACCAGGAGGCACGTGGTTACAAATGTAAAGTCACTTCAAAGCTGCACAGTCCGATAAAGGCATCAAATTTTCAAAACCAAAACTATTATCTAGATTTTATCTCACATATTTAACTTCCACACTGGTGCACTTACTAAGCATTGGCTGCCACACAGAAGGGAATACTGAGTCAATAAGCTAATGACGCATTTCTGTCCTAAATATCAAGTCTGTTACAATTTTCTCAAGCTTTGTAATGCAACTTACTAACAACAAGAGGTTCTGATTCTTCACCTTTAGAGCATCAGATCTCGGGCTCTAATAAAACATGAATTATTGTTGTACCACATTTCACAACCTCTTTCTGCTAAAACAAGAATTTTATGCTTTCAGAGTGTTTGAAAAGAAATGTTCAAGCATCTATGAAGCTTCTTGAACTTCATTTGCCCCATTTCAAGGCCTTGAATTTGACCTATTTTGGGTAATTAGTCTTGAAAAGCTTTGAATTCCATCAAACTGTGCCCACTGCTCTAAATTAGTCCGAAATCGCCATTTGCCAATGTTTTTTTTCT
The DNA here is from genome assembly GCA_030323885.1 of Branchipolynoe longqiensis. NCBI lineage: Eukaryota > Metazoa > Annelida > Polychaeta > Phyllodocida > Polynoidae > Branchipolynoe > Branchipolynoe longqiensis. The sequence goes on along the minus strand of JASIRB010003877.1, from coordinate 127,826 downwards.
TCCTGAAATCCAACTTAAAATAGTTTTGAATTCCTATCAAAAACAGCTTTGAAAAACCTTGAAATAGCCTTGAATTCAATATGTTCACATGTGTAGGGACGCTGTTAGCCGCAACTAGTGACTCCTTCGTGTCTGTCCATTGTTTGCAGAAAGTGTACCTGGCTCCCCTGGTGGCCGTCCAGTTCATGAACCTTACTCCGTCCGTCCTGGTCACAGTGCGGTGTCGCGCCCACGACCCTACCATAGGTCGCAGCGACAGAAGGCTGTTCGACACGACGGTCTATATCGAGATGAACAATTGATGATATAGCATGAGATGAAAATTGGGTTAAGCTCAATCAATGATCATCAGCTATTGCCTCTTTTTGTGCAGAAAAAAAAACATGCAACTCCAAAATACCGCTGCACCAGTTAGGCAAGGTTTAAGGGGGCTTTGGTTTCCCCCCCCCCTTTTTTCTGAGGAAATTGAAAATAATAGAGATTGCAAGTATTTATGCCTTTCAAAAACGTGTGCTTTAATATTAATTACCCTTCTATTTGGAGCAATGTTTTGTATGCTTCCTAGATTGGGCTCTTATAAATCCTAGACGTGGATGTAGACGACATTACACACTCTTTTAATGGGAAATATGCAAAATGACGCAGATGTATAACTAAAGAAAGTAAAACTGGTAACGTCACTGGTCATCTTGAGGCGAATATCTGTAAATAAATTCTCACCAACAACCCTTGATTGAAATTACGGAATAATTGTCAAATAGAACTAGGTATAAATACCTCTAATTATCGGCTCAGATTTTCGTTAACACCTATTTTTTTTTAAATTATTATAATTTGTGTTATTCTAATTCATACATTTTCGACACTAATGTCGGTTAGAGGCAAGGTGTGTTATGTATTTGGTGGAGACATACAAGGCCAAGGATGAAACAAAAGTTGACTTAAATAACTGGAAATATTTATTGAAATTGTCATGTCATTTGCGTGTTTTGTGATGCGGAAATAACATTCCATGTCAGGATGTTGTAGATATCGAGATTCTGATGAAAATAAAAGTAAATTGTAGTTATTTTTATATTAAAAATCGTATTTCCCCCGTTACTGTCACAAATGTATTTTTATATGAAGTATAATCTGCCGTTCATGTGTAAGGGTGTGTGTTGAATATCAATCAATAGGATACAGCTATAATAGGCCTTGGACCTGTTAGCCGCTCTTAATTATTAGAAATGGAGACAGTTCTTCAGATGTGGTGGATCGTAGCAACTGTCATTGGCTCCAAGATATATGTAATGCTTGACCAGTATGCATCCAGTCAGGACTTGAAACAGTTCACCGACTCTGCTGCTATGACACTCTCCGGCAGGTCATTCCACAGGTCAACCACCACCCTAAAGCCGAAAAAGTTGTGTCCCAGGTCCAGTCTGGAGTACCGCTTCCTCAGCTTCAGGGAGTGCCCTCTGGTCCTGGTGTTGGAGTCTCTGATAAGGGGGCCGCCTGTCTTGTAGATACCATGGAGATATTTGAATACTTCAATCATATCCCCCCGGGCCTGTCTGTAGTACAATCTTGGGCTCTTCAAATGTTTGATATAACTTGAAATTTCAGTAAAAGCCCAACTATTTTGTCAGTCAGGTGAATCCCTGAAATAGAATGACTTTGCCTGTCGCTGCTTTGTGGTGGCTTAGCTATTGGCTAGACGGTGGAAGATTATGATCAGTACATTCCTTTTTGTGCAGTTAGCCTCGTGCATTCTTCTACGATTACTAGATATTGTAGCTGAGGTCAATCTTGGAATAGTGCGTATATCCGAGGTAATTTCTAATGAGGGATATACTAGTTTAAACATGATATTCCCAGCAGACTTTACAACAAAGAGAATTACAAATAGATAGTTGATGGTGATTGGGTGAATTCTGCAGGTCAGTGTAGGCCTATACATACGCCGGTACTGATTTGAGTAGGCCCTATACTTGATGACATGGAAGGCGTACAGCGCAACAACCAAGAATCTCATGAATTAATTGTCCTAGAAAACTGGATGGTTACTGTTCAGGACTCACACATATACATGCGTGCATTACCTCTATAGGCCGATGTACATTTAGTTATGTTGGGAGTTAGTAAGCAAATGGACATGTTATGGTGTACAGGTTTATTTTAAGTTTAAAGGAAAAGGTTTTGGACATTTGTTGCCTATACTCAGCTTAATCCTCGATGGATGTGTTAGCTGCTTTCAACAGTTTACGTATTCTATATAATTGTCACTTGCACGTGTCTGACGAAAGGCACTATATATTGTCACTAGAAAATGTGGAACATTATACGGTAAGCGAAGATATGTCTACAGTGTTTCTAACTCAATGTATGTCCATATCCTAAATACCCAAGCATATCGCTTTCCTCGTAAAGGGTTGTACATGGCTTTTGTATTTGAAGCTGTTCTGTGATTCATCAAATAAAGATTTGAAATTTGAAAAATTGTCGTTGATTTTCTTTGATCAATTGCATTAATTTTTAGTTACGTCAAGCTGGGATACAGGTTATGCAATTAACAGCTATTTAATGACTTCTGTACTGTCGATCATTGATCAATCTTGAGATAGCACGAGTAAAATGTCTCCGAAATTTACAGGCAACAGGATAATCGACGCTCCGGTCGTTAGGATTTCAAATCGAACACCGCGAGTGGAGTCCAGAAATACACGTGCCGTGTGCAAAACCACCCGACCCCAGTGACCCACGTCTTGCCTGGGGTTTGCTAGGAGTGATGACTTCACATTTGTGCTGGTACCTGTAGGATAACAGCTACCAGGGCCGCGTTCAGGCTCCGTCTCGGAGGCGCCTCGGCGACGGGCCTGATGTCATGCTAGTCTGAACGGCAAAGGCAGTTTGTTGTCTCGAAAATGGCCATAGGCCCCATAGGCGGTGGCCATTTGCAATGGAAAAGCTGCGCTGTGATTGGCTGAAACCACTGGACACGGCGGCCATTTTTGAGGCGCTTTTTGTCTCCTGATTGAAAAGGGAGGCATCGCCGAGACGCATCCTGAACGGATTTAAGCCAAAAAGCATCGCGGAGGCGCCTCCGAGATGGACCCTGAACGCGGCCCAGGACAACTCCTACATGTCTTTTTAATGTAATTTTTTGGGGGTAATATCCCAGATTAATGAAATGGAAATATAACTAAACTATGCAATCATAAAATACTCTAAATCCTGTAGTTATATTGGTTAAAAAAATAAAACGGTTTTGGATTAAGCCACCATTTTTTCCACCCCGAGCATGTTCGTTCATACAACCCGAGGTTGTAGGCCCTGCGCATGCGCCAAATCGAATACAGCCTCAGATTGCATGCATACAACAAATCTTGAACCGGAAAAAAATCCAGGAGGTTGCAAACATGGTACACAAGAAGCAACAATGGTATGTTACTAAAAATGTCAAAATCAAAATGCAGTGCATATGATTACAGTGTAGCTAACATTGTAATGTATGTGTAAAAGATATCTAGGCACGCACTGGGAGAACAAAGGAATATGCTAATGAGATGACGTAGTAGATGCATGGGTGCTGGTGGTTCGACCCCTGGATGGTGAATAAAGCATTCATTAACCAGAAGTCAAAGCGTTCAGACATCTTACTTTTACATGGTGTCAGATAAGGACAATACCGCCTGTGAACATGCTGCCAGGCCTCAGGCCGCCGGACCAGTTAATACTAAATAATAACGCGAGATCCAACTGGAAAACATGTGTAAAATATTCCGATAATCAGCAGAGGGAGGAAATGGAAATCCTCTATTATTATTCTGTGTGGCCGACCAAGAGTGTGTGTATATGTATGTTGTGTATATATATATGGCTTGGCCCATGCTTGAGTGCAGGTAATTATAGCATATGGGATGATTGGCAGGTCTGGGTGATTGCACTCAGGGCCTAGCTCTCTGCTGAGGTAGGGGTCAATGCACACAGCGGTCAAGGTTGGTGGTGGCCACAGGTCAACCATCTCTGGTGGTGGGCAGACCACTGGTGGTCATGGTAACCAGGAATGCTGAGTCCCTATTGGAGGAGCTGGGAATGCCGCTTCCCTATTGGTTGAGAGAATGGCATGATCCTATACCAAGAATCCATGCACTATATATAATAAAGCAGAGGGGCTTGGGCTCTCTCTTCTTACACTCTTTCTTTGCTTTACTTTCTCTCTTTCTCTCCGTCTGTATTGTTTTTCACTTTAGCCTACCTACATAGCCACAGACTCGAACAGCAACCCTGCAAAACTGGTGATCATGACGATTTTCAGCACACAATGTTGATCTGAAATAGAGCAGCTGGTAGGGGTGCTCGGGTGGTATGTTGTGTAAGTAGTGCTTTTTCTTGTTTCTTTGACTCTGTGAGGGTTCGAATTTATTATTATAAATTGAGTTGCCATGATAGAAGCGATCCACAACATTTATTTATTGAAATATGATCAATTCTTCGAGAGGTGAACTATGAGCAGTTTGGCCTAGAGAAATGATTTTTCGGCCTGGAGGTCACCTCAGAGAAGTGCCACCCCCCTGCGGTGCGCCTCACCTGGTTGGGCTTCACGATCGACAGCGAGGCCATGACCATCCACATCGCCCCCGACAAAGTCGACGAACTCGTGGCCAACTGCGAGGCCTGGATCACTCGCCCCACCCTCGGGCGCCAGGAGTTACAGAGCATCCTCGGCCGGCTCAACCACGTCGGCAGCTGCGTCCTCCCCACGAGGAAGTTCATGGCCTGCCTTCTCGTGGCCCTGGGCAGCTGTTTCGGCTTCGCCTCCATCACCCTCGGGGAAGAGGCCCTCCGGGACCTGAGGTGGTTCGCGGCCTACGGACGGGCCTCCAATGGCCTCCACCAGCTCCGCGACCCCGGGACCCGGAGGGTCATCATCGAGTGTGACTCCTGCCTTACCAGCGGGGGAGCCTTCTCGCCGACCCACTGCTACGTCCGAGGGTATTCCGCTGCCTTCCGCGCACGCTTCCTGAGTATCCACGAGATGGAGGCGGTCAACCTCGTCGTCGTGCTCCGCGCCCTCCTTCCGGGCGACGTCGTGGGAGCCAACATTGTCATAAACACGGACAACATGGCCTCCGCCGCCTCCCTCGGGGCGGGGCGGGGCGGGCGTGGGATCCCACCCTCGGGAAATGCGCCTGTGAGCTGTGGCTGATGGCGGCCGAGGGCTGCTTCGACCTCACCATCCTCCACAAGCCCGGGGCCGACCTCATCCTGGACGACGCCCTCAGCCGCGTCCACCTCCCCGGACGGTGCGCAGAGGTGGCCCGAGGGGAAGTCGCCCGCCTCGGGCTCGTCCACACCTATCCATCCCACGACGACTTCCCCTACAATCCCGGACTATGATGGCAGGTTACACGCAATCCGAGGTGGCCGCCGTCGACGGGCTGCGCATCGCCGCCCTCGCCCCGTCCACCTGGAGGAATCGCCGACGCCAGGCCGAAGGATACATGGCCTTCGCCTCGGGCCACAGTCGTGACCCTCTGGCTCCGTCGGCCTTCGACATCGCTGCCTACACCACCTCCCTGTACGCCCGCTCCATCGCCCCGGCCTCCGTCCGGCACGCCCCCTCCGGAGCACGCTCCTGGATCGAAGCGGCCGGGGGTGACCCCTCCGCCTTCAGCTCCCGCCTCGCCTGAGATGTCTGTCGAGGCAGGGAGCGGGCCTCCGGCCACGTGCCCCATTGCAATTTTGTGGTTCAAACAATTGCCGTTGGTGTCGCCACTGAAACAGTGGGCCTAAGCAAACTGTACATATAAGTGAGCCATACGTTTAGCATGGCAGCCTGAGAGTAGGTACTGGCAGGGGGGACATTTTAAAATATACATTGGGTGCAGTATTTTTATTCCTTCCTGTTGACGTTGAAATTACAAGCCCAAATCCAAAAACAGTTAGGCTATATATATATTATTGTTCTTGAGATAATCAATTTTTAAGATTAAATATATAAAAATTTATTAATTTTGAATTAAAAGTGTAACATTGACCCAATATAATAACAAGTGGAACCATGTGAGGGGAGTTCTGCTAACCAATTTCCATTGCGCATATATAAAGGAATTTAAATTGTCAATTGTTAAATCAATTAGCCAAGCAGATTTTTAATAAGACAATGCCAAAAAGTGCAATTCATTTTTTTTTAAACCATTCTAATTTGGTCAAATAGCAATTTTCAAAGATTGATATTTTCTTGAAAAACTGCAACAAGCTTGAATAAATGTGAAATAGTGCACATATTCATAACAGTGTATATTCACTGAGACAAATAGATATTATTTATATCAATAGTATATCCAGAAATATGGAAAATATTGAATTTTGATGGAACATATAAAGACAAATTGTTGGAAAACCAAATACATGTATATCAATTTGATAAATCTTCAAATGTTCATTGTAGCTTAACCAAATGGTGTTCTTAGAGTCGCTTTCACTTACACCAGTCATGAAGGAATAATCACTAAATACACTCATCATACAAATGGAGTTTACTTAAATGCAAATTTACTATATATTCAAGCCAACAACACCATCAGATAGAACATATTTTGATCTTCTAGGTTATCCAATTTCATCACAATCAAACACATACAGAAATAGTTATATTGATGAAGCACCATTCCTGGATTTTTTCATGGAGCTGCCAGTACCTACTACGAGTTATCCCGTCCTGAATGACCTTAGATCTTCCCTGGACGTAAAACTCCAACAATCAACCAACCTATGAGTTACACTAGTTATTGCCAATACTATTATAGTACTGATAATACTAGGAATATTTAGTGACTAGTATAGCAGTAATATTCGGTAATAGTAAATTCTACCTGTATTACAAAAGTGAAAACATAACAAATAATAGCAGAAAAATTTCAAATAATACTTGAGCCCATATTCATATGAAGATTTACATGTTGTGGACATGGATATATATGTACAGATACATACACATAGATGTATACATACATATAAATACACATCCAAGACAATACACCACAAACTGATGACTAAAAGCTGTTCAGCATTGAAAACAAGTTCTGTCCTAAATTTATATCTTATGGACAGAGTAAATAACCAATCATTAAAAACAAAAAAAACACATCCAGACAGACATCCATGTGTCATTGGTTTGACTCGGCTGGGTTTCTCCGTTTTTTCTTGAAAATTTATACTGTCTATCATGGATAAGTCTGAATAAACTTGTTTTCACCATTAGACATTTGTTGATAGAAAGCCTGAGCCTACACTTATACCGACCCAAGGGATTTTTAACCTGCCACACCACATAGACATGGTATGAGAGCAAGCAGCCTTTAATCTTTATTTATTTCTTTTAAAAAAAAAAAATTTTGGACAGGTTTTTTATTCTGCCCATAACATATAAGCTACTGTGAGGGTGCTTGTTTTCAATGCTGGACAGCTGTGATACTGGATTGGTCTGGTCCCGCACTCAGGAGTGTTTACCTGATCTTTCTCGGGCCAACCTTTGCGGTTTTGGGTGTTAGTAGTTTCTATATTTAGTTTTTCTTAACCTGTATATGATAACTTAGCCTACTATGTACATCTACACAGATGACATACAGGCCTGCGGGAGAGGATCCCATCCCATTGTGGTTTGTTACAGCATCCTTTCACCCACACCCTGTCCTTAGATAGTACACCAGTGTGCCAGAACACCCCTGGACCCTTCAGGACTGCGACTAGGTGGGATGGTTGTGTTATATGGTTAGTAAGTTATACACAGCAGTGGAAATCCAAATTGGCAGAGGTGGGAGGGATGGGGAATCGAACCATCGACCTTCAGATTAGGAGTCCAACCTAGAAAAAGTCAGACATTCTAACCACTCTGCCACAGAGAACACCACAGTTTAAGTGTACTATGTGCAACCCCCTGCCCAGTCTGTTTTCGATACTTGCTAACATACTCTTTATTATATTTTCTTTATTTCGTTCTTTATGTATTTTTATTGTTGTTGTTTCTTTCACTTAGTTTGTTATTTGTTTAGTGCTTTGGCTAGGTTAGTGTTGTTTATTTATTATCAGTCGCCTGAATAGAGACTTTTACCATATATGGCACTTCGATCAGTCGCTGTGCCGTTTAATCTTGCATTTGAAGAAATTTCTTAGTGGGGAATTGTGGCCTTGGAATGAGGTTCCCCACTCAAATCCTTGTGTCGCAGCCTTTCCTAGGTTTATTTCTTTGAATTCAATGTTGTGGAACTGCTCAGGCCTGTAGAACCTGCCATTAATCAGTATGTTTTTTCCACACATCTTGACCACTTTAACTCCAGGATGTTTTTTTGCAAGCACATACATTCTGGACTGTGTGTTCCTGCAGTAATTCATCTCCAGTGCTATCGGGATGCATATTGATTCTCCCATATTTTTGGTCTTCATTGATTTTATTTTTTGCTCGATTTATTTCCTTGCATTGTTCCTTGTTTTGCATGTGGATTTTGATACTTCTGGGCCTTGATTTCTGTGCTTCCCCATTGGTATTCTCTTCCTCACTGTTCTCATCCTTGTTTTCATTTATCATCAGTTGTAGCTGGTGATTTCTTGTGCTTCATCCCCAGCCGATATGCCTTGGTGATCACAGTCCAGTCAAATGTACAGTCACCCGATTTGAGGATTTCACCAACCGTTTCCTCCATGCTTTCCCCTTCATTCTCAGGGACTCCGTAAATGATGATATTCTTGCTGCATTCATTTTGATCCTCCTGCTCTTCTTTTTGTTCTCTTTTGGTGTTTGAGATATCTAATTTGTCAACCCTTGCTTTGGGATCATTGATGTCCTCTCTACACTTGTTTAGTGCAATTTTGCATTCATTTAGGGCTGTTCATAACCCCTCCATCATCTCGGCATCCCTCCTTGCTCTGTCTTCCATTTTACCAACTATGTTTCAAAACTCCAAGCATAACCCTACAATGTTTGTCAGGGATTAGCATACTGAAAATTTGCATGGAGAGTGTGGTACGTTCCAATCACCTTAATGAGATAACAAATGCTAGCAAATCTGACAATAGCTACATTTTATTCCTTTTATGTCAGCAGTCTGCTGTGAGTATAGACGTACTCTCCTTGACCTTTGATGTAAAAAAAAAAGAATCTAAGAACATCCATCGAATTCTAGGTCCTGCTAACTTGAAAATAGATCTAGTTCATACCCACATAGTAATTGTTGTGAATATGAAGTTTTATTGAGGATATTACAACAGATTCTCATATATATCAGAATCAACTGTTGCTATTTTCAACAAGATGTGTTTCTTTCTTCATACTCTAAGCAGTTTAGTTTTTTTATGGAATAAATTAAGTTTGTTATTATTTAAATGAATTCGTTTTGATTCTATTTCTTCCAATCTATTTAAACTTAGGCACACATGAAAACATGTGTGGAATTCTGGTGATTCTAATTGTTATATTGAAAGATCTATAGGCCTACCTATTGGTTTTTGTTCTCATTTGTATTTTACTTACATAAATATTTGTCTATTCTAGAAGTTAATTTGTATTTTACTTACATAAATATTTGTCTATTATAGAAGTTAATGTAGGTGCTTGTAATAGATTATTTCTAACACCAACCCACCACTTGTTGGTGGCGGCAAGGGAAATATCAGTGTTGGGGATAAGACCAATCATTAGAAACAAAATTTAGATTTTGTGTGTGCATATTTCAACCTTTTTTTCAGTTTTGTGGACCACTCTGAAAATGACTATGTCCAAATGGGTACTAAAACTCCAGATGGCGCTGCGACGCAAGTCGGGCCAATGTGGGCGATAACAGAGTAAAAAAGCAGTACATTGGTATTTGTTTGGTGGTGGTGGTGGTGGGGGAGTATGGGGGGATAGGTGTGTGTCGTGGGGTGTAGGTGGGGTTGGGTGTAGGGGTGTGTCGTGGGGGTTGAGGGGTGTAGTGGGGTTGAGGGGTGTAGGTGGGTGTGGTTGGGGATGTATGTTTGTCTGGTGGGTGTGTAGGGATGTGTGGTAGAGGTGTAGGAGTGTGGTGAGGATTTTGGTGTGTGTGGTGGGGGGGATTTAGGGGTGTGGTGGGGGTGAAGGTGTATGGGTGTGGTGGGGGCTTAGGTATGTTGTGGGGGTGTAGGTGTGCCTGGTACGAGTTAACAGTGTCTGTGGTTGGGGTGTAGGCAGGTGTGTGTGGTGGGTGTGTAGTGGAGGTGTAGGTGGTTTGTGAGTTTGAGGTGTAGGAGTGTACATGTCTTGCAAAGCAGCACCTTTAGCATCCCTAATCCCCACCACACACATACACCCCCACCACACCCCTAAACCCCCACCACACACACACCTATACCCACACCCCCTACTACACATACCTATACCCCCACTCCAGCACACTACCCCTCCAGCACACACACCTAAACCCCCCCCCCCCACACACACACACACCTACACCCCACCACATCCCTAAACCCCCACCACACACCTACACCCCCACCACACGCACACCTGCACCCTCACCACATACACCTACACTCCCACCACACACCAACACACACATACCTACACCCCCATCATACACCTAAACCCCCCACCACACACTTACACCCCCACCCACCACCAACATACACACCTACACCCTCACCACACCCCTAAACCCTCAGCACACACACCTACACCCTCCATCACACACACCTACACCCCCCACTACACACACCTATACTACCAACATACACACCTACAGCCTCACCACACCCCTAAACCCTCAACAGACGTACATGTGATATGTCATGGCCCACCAGCGGGACACCCAATGGAAAGTAACCATGCCAAAAGTAGCCAGATAGCACACCACACAACTACGTACAAGCCTATGATATGTAAATAGGAGTAGGCTAGTCTAGTAGTAAGAGTAGAGAAAATAAAACACATATATATGCCAAGAAAATCCCCCCCAAAAAACATAGGCTACTAACCGTAACACCCAACTTTCTATCTGCTACTGAAATGCAGACAATCAAATACCTTATCAGCAGCTACTGTATAAGATAACACCAACACTACAGCTGGCCAGCATTGAAAACAAGCCTGAATACCCAGGCTAATATGCTATGGACAGTATAAATACAGCCTCAATAAAAAAAATATATAAAAAATGTTGGTCCTTGGCCCGAGTTGCGTCGCAGCGCAACCTATTGATTCCTGTGGATTTGCCTAACCCTATTAAGATTTTCAAGTGCTCTAATTAATTCCAAACTTGATTTTGAGTGTTATATTCACATATATCCTAAATGGCATATCAGACAATGGATTAAAGTAGTTTTATCAGATACTAACTCACGCATTCAGATGGTACAGCACTTCAAATATGGCAATTCAGATTTCCCATGAGGTTGGCTTGCCTAGCAAATAAATCCCCAATTTTGGCTCACAAACATTGGCATAGCGCGATAAATATGTACCGCAGAGCAACAAAAGTATATATATTCTTAATCCTGACAATGAGCTCTATCGATTTAACATGGTTTCAATGTAATCAGAACCACTTAGAAAAATGACCGACATCCCTATCTACAGTCTACACTGACACACCTCGTCGGATTGGAGGAAACGGACAGAAAACAATCTTTTATTTCCTGCTCTGCTAGTACTAGTTCCTAATGGCCCTGTCACATTACGAGGTAATGCAGTAGCGTAAACCGATGTAGGTGAAATTTGGCCATTACGTCGAGATACGTTACTCGTTCATTAAGCCTATTTCAAGATACGGTGACACACATCAAGGTTTTGGACATACCCAAAACTTTTGACCTAGCTCGATGTAAAGGCCATTACGTTGGGTTACATTGTGCTCACTTTAGCCTTACGTCGAGATACGTTAGACATTCATTAGAGCTACGTCGACTTACAGTAGACTGACGGAGAGCCGGGAGGAACGTTCAGCCTGCGCGCACAATGTGGTGTTAACGAATCTCAAAGTAGGTCTAACGTGTCTCTGACGTGTGTCTAACGTAAGTCTAACGTGTCTTGACGTATAGGAGTGTACATGTCTCCAACATTCTTCGAACGTAAGCGAAGTGCTGTGAACATGCTGTGAACATGGTGTGAACGTTTTGTCTCGGTGTCCGTACGCTGAGCATGTTGGACTGTCGTTAGACTGGCGGTGGTCACTTGCGGGCCTGACGTCAACTCACATTATGAATTACGCCAGAGTCACACATAGCTACGTTAGGGCAGGCGTAATTACGTGAGTGAGATGCTGAGCCGTTGCTAGCGTTTCGCTAGGCTGACGCTGTGCACGCTCGTTAGCATTACGTTGCACTGATGTCCAATTTGGCCCTGAAACACCGAGAATTTGTACGTATCTCAACATAAAAAAAAGTGATTTTTACGTTGCCCACTCGCTGGTCTGTTACGTCGTAGTGTGAGGTCCGGCGTTCTGAGCACCAACAAATGAACTTAGGTTCGCAAACAAATAATTGAATTAAAAAAGTTACGTCGTAGTGTGACAGGGGTATAAAATATGATACTGGGTGAATATGTTATTTACTGCTCCGCTTAATCCTGCAATATGCTGACTCCATTGTTTAAGCCCCAGTCACACCTCACCGGATTGGGGGAAACGGACAGAAACCGAACAAAGACCGTTTTGTGTCCGTACAAGTCTTGAACATGCACAAATCTCCAAAACTACCCGAATGGCCTCGGCGCCAATGGGCGCGGCCATGTTGTGGTCATGTGAGAGGGGTTCTACAATTGCTCATTTAGCCCGTCCCTATTGCCTAGCCAATGACGTGGCATGTGCAACGAAGTTCTTTCCACGTCCGCCATTTTGATAAGGGACTGTGTTGCGCGTAAGTAAATTTATTGCCAAATATGCCATTTAAGAGCTGCAGTACGCACCTAATGTAGCTTAGAGTAAACCACTGGAGGCCAACAACCATCTCTGTTTGCGTTCGCCGTCAGCTTACAATTTATTAGGGCTAACATTCGAGGATATTCAAATTCTATTTTGCCGGTTTACTAAAGACAGGTAGGTGGGTCTTAACTTCCGTAATGAAAACGCTTTACAGTTTACTCCGGCCGGTATTTTTCTCTCATCTGCAAAAAGATAAGATTAATCATTATATTGACCTCCGTGGTCGACTCCTGGACCTTATTTGAATTGGAATTATCTTGTTTGAATTGTGTATGCAGGCGTAGCTGCAAGTAACCTTGTTTGTATTTGTTCCCATTCTCATGATTCTGGTGACACGCCTACGAATCTTTATTTCCTGAGTTGACAGTTGCTCTGGAAAGGTTGACCCAAATGCTATTTATCTTCTTATTTAGAATTTGTGATTTGTCCCTCTAGTCTAGAACCAACCTTCTGTTGATAGTGATGTTGTGTTATTTATTTATTTTCTTATAACAAAGGAGGAAATGTAAACTTCCTTTCGCAAGTGGCAAATTGACACCAAGTTGACCAACCTCACGTGTTGACAGTGGGAGTGTCCAAAGTCGGAACTTGAAATGTTCTTCTAAACTGACTAAAGTTGGTTACTGTGTTGGGGATAAAGTAAAGTGCTCCACCGACGTCTTGTCCATTTTCATATTCTAATGTTTTTCTAATCCTCATTATCCTGGCATGATGGTAGTATATCAATCGACTCGTAATTGTGACAGTCGATTGGCTTGATTAAATTTTCATCTGCTTACTGAGACTGAGTGCTTACCCACACATTTATCATGACTTCTGCGACTAGTTTAGTAGTTGTAACTTATGCTGCGTTCATAGCGTCCTGGTGAATATGGTGAACTTCCCACTTACTGCCGGTGAACACTACCATCTAAACTGAGAACTGAGAGCGTTCATTTGACAATTCGCGGACAATGACAATATGGACTCCAGAAGGCTTTTAGCTTTTTTACTACAGTGTAACCATTATATTAACACAGAATCTAAGTTTAGATACATATATTTAAATCAAATATGATTGAAATACTTAATTTTGAGCAAGTTTTTGCGGTCTATGATTTTTTTTAAATTGAACGTTTCAGACTGGGTGATAATAGAGGCAAACTACAATACATGCATAAATAACATGTAAACTGCACGTTTTTGATATATATATATATATAATATATATATATATATATATATATATAGCATCCACTACCATATTATACACCATGTTACCATGTATGATTTGTTTTAAGACCACACATCATGGGCAATGGTTTTATTACAAACATATTGTTTTCAATTTATCATGGAACCCTACAAGTTGCCGTGCAATTTTTCTCCATTCGCTACCATTTTTTCACAAGTGGTGAATAACGAGCCGCTTAAAAAAATCTCCAGTTCACAGGTGGTGTTCACCAGTTGTTAAGTCAATTGTGCTGCGTTCATATGAACTGGTGAATATGGTGTTTCCCAGTTCACAACCTGTGAATTGCGTTCAAGTGACTTCACAACTGGTGAACACCACCTGTGAACTGGAGATTTTGGAAGCTGCTCCTTACTTACCACTCGTGAAGAAATGGCGGTGTCGCAGTTTCCGCCGTACGCACAGTGCAAAACGTTAGTTTTATTCAAAATTAATAGAAATCCAGAACCATAACCATATAAATTTGATATAATCTTTTTGGTAAAGATGTTTTCTATATGTGTACCATGGGATTTGTTTCTAGGTGGTGTGGTTTTAGAGATATATCACTTTTCCTGTATGAAGATTTGACAATGCCTCTATTATCGCCCAGCATGAAACAATGGCCGTATTCGATTAACACGACTCGGGTCACCCGAGTCGTCAACATTTCAAATCAAACACTGCGAGTAGAGTGTTTACCGCGAATTCCCAAATGAAAGCTCTCAGTTTACATGGTCTTGTTCACCAGCATTAACTGGGAAGTTCACCATATTCACGAGACCCGTATGAACACAGCATTGAACACAGTTCACCAGTTGTGAAGTGGGAAACGCCATATTCACCAGTTCATATGAACGCAGCATAATACTGTTGCGGTAATGGAATTGTACACACATAAGTTACCCAGCAGGTGTTGGAAAATAAGTTTTAAATTATTTAGTTTGAAGCTAATGCGAGTCAATATCACATGGGAAGTCTATGGTATATTTGTTGTTCTAATGTTGTACGGCACATCCTAGATAACGGATCCACCCTGTACTCGCAGCACACATACTACAATTACACGGTGAATCTTTTATCTAGGCACATCCTGGATAGTCACGGTCATTACAGGGTAGGGCATGTCGGCAATGGTCACATTATTGGATGCACAATATTTGTAGATTTGTGTTCCAGTTTATTTATTCCTTCCCTGATATATGTTGGAAATCCACTTCAGCCCCAACACTTAAAAGCAATGAAGTCACATTCTGTCTATCCTAGGTTATGGAAATGTTGATTTTAATATAGTTAAGTAGTGTAAGTGTCAGTCAACTCAACAAAAGAACACTTCACCAGACCATATCCAGGTTTTCTTGGCCTAATTTCTTATTAAACCCCCCAAAATTCAGTTAATGACCATTATGACCTATGTAGAGACTTGCAGATCCGCGTTAAACTGTCCTCACGCATAGTCACATAGGACAAACTTGACCAAGCAGGGTGTCCCACCACCAATTTGACTAATGCTATTTCTATGTATGCACTTGGACATTTTTTTCAAACAACCAGAATGCAATTTATTTATTTTTTTATCACCCGGAGGTTGCAAAATGTACTTCATTTGTTATAATAGCTTTATTAGAACCAAAGATATGCTTTAAAGGTGCAGAAATCAGACCCTCCTGCCTGTAGTAGCAATGTGGACAACATTTTCAAACCACACCAATCTGAAAATGGATTGCATTATCAGAAAGAGCTTTGAAAACCATACAAGAAAATCCAACAATTGTGTCAGTCGGTTGATTATTAAGGTTGCTAGAGCTGTTTCAATTTCGGTAATGGGGGGTCATTCTCCTCCTTTGTTCTAATGATTTAAAATTACAATTATGTGGCCCAAAATCTAGATATTTAGTCAATTTTTGCTCTAGCTTGCTTAGTAATAGAAATTTTCAGTGTAAGTAGATGCCTATCTGCTCTGTCGATAAAATAAAAGTGAGTGGGTGACTTGTAGGTTTTACGCCATTAACATAAAAGTAAATGAATGGGGAAAGGTTGTAGAAATTTCTCACTGTGTAATGAGTATATGGGTCGTTCTCAGAAACTGTACCACTTGAGGTAGTCTACTTGAAATGCATATTTCAAAGAAACCCATTATTGGAGTGTCAATGTCCTTTTGCATCTGAATAATTGAAAATAAACATATTCTGGCATTTTTAAGTAGGTCAAATGATGCTCACACCCAATAAATAGCAGTATAGCATGGAAACCAATCTGACTCCAAAATCAAATATTCTCCTCACAAAACTTGACATTTTTAGGACATTTCACATGCCACTTGCTTTATAAACAGTAGTACTAATAATTTGAAACCTCATTGCTATGGGTTTGTCTTATTTGTGAATATTAAAGAGAAAAGCAAAAAAATATTAGCAATGTAACAGCTAACTGGGTCCATGCATAGTGTCAAATGGTGAAAATAGTTCCTGTACTGTATCTGTGTTTGATACAGAGTTTCATAGTACTTGTAAGTGGAAACAAAATGTTACGATGTTAATGACTCCAGAAAAGGTTAACTATTTCAAATACACCATTTAAAAAACAAAATTCACACACAATAAAACGAGGCGTCTTCAGCGCGACCGTCAAACTTACATAATGTGAAAACACTAGTGAGGAAATTCAGATCGCTATCAAACTTGACATATTAATAGTTAATACATTAAATAACTGGTCTACCTTGGGGGGGGGGGGATGGTCTGCTAATAGCAAGTGTCATAATGTAGGCAAAGTTACATTCAACTTCAGAAAGCTGGGTACATGTCAATTCCTGTTTGATTTTGATCAGACAAAAACTAGAATCTGTCAAAATTAGTCCTTCAAAATTGTACCATTTGTACCCTATTTGGAGCAGAGCTATTACCCTAAATCTGCATTTTCACAAACGACGAAAAAAAGCAGTGCTGAAAACGCAGCGGATTTCCAAGTGCCTACTCTATGGTAGATACAAGATTCACCCCGTACTTCCAGTACACGGGTGAACGACAACGTAGTCTAAATACGGGGGGAAATAGCTTTAGTATGGAACAGGAAGTAGAATGCCTGGCACTAGTGTTGGTGAAATGGGAGAGAATGCAAAAAGACAAGATGGCGGCCAGAGAATGTCATCCATTTCACTTTTAAATTGCATTAAAGTATGTTTTATTATATTTTCCTACTCAAAAGTAGCGGGTAAATATGAAGATGTACATAAAGAATATATTGTGCTTCTTAAATTAAGAATTTACCAGCTCAGTTAAAGTTGCATAGTCCGATGAAAACATCAAATTTTCAAAACCAAAACAGTTATCTAGATTTGATTCTACATATCCAACTTAGACACTGGTGCACTTATTAAGTATTTGTTGCTGCATAGAAGGGCATAATAAGTGAATTAATCGAACCCATTACTACTGAAGTCTATGGTGTCAGAGTTTTGGCGTGCTTGCCAAAATTATTTTGGCATGTTTGACATCAAATATCTTTTAACTTAGCCATTTAAAATTAAATTTACTTCAAACTAGAGTAAAGTAGATTATAACGATTAGTATAATATATTTAGCTCAGAAAATAGCAAAAACTCAAAAGCATCGGACTCTGCAACTTTAATTTCCCCAGCATGTCAAAATTCTTCGCCAGCTTTTCTAATGGGTTGGTTTTCCCCCCAGTACTGGGGTGAATCTTTTATCTAACTCTATGGGTGCAAGCTTTCACTGCTCAGCCCTGCTGAATGGCCCCAATATAAAATAAACAGCATCAGATTAATAAACATGTCTCCTCGTGTGCAAAGCGATTTCTTTGTTTCTTGTGCGATTTTCAAGATATTTGAGTTTTTCTGAGGTGCAAAGTGATCTTATTTCACTTGGCAGCTGGGTCACCTGACCAAAATACAGCTAGATCTGATTGGTTTGTCATGTGTTGCTTACATTTACATGATGCAGGCCATGTGCTTTTGGTGTTGTGTATTTTTAACTAATAATTGTCAGTTATTTATCATAGATAGTGCACGCACATCTAAAAGACAGTTTTTTGTTATGACTTTGGGACTTTTGATTAATAATTTGTGTTTGTTTACTATTTTACTCACATTTAAAAAATCTGCATCTGAAAACCAATAGAGTAACTGTGAGAAAATTAGTCAATATTTCTGATACATGAACTGTAATCACTTTGCTTCTGCTAGGCCTATTAAGTCCATCTATATGTTAAATTAAAGGCAGTGGCTACGCATACGTGAGCTGTACGCGTAGCCTGGCGATCTAAACGTACAGCAATGTAACTGCGCATGCGCACAAATTCCAGGCGTATCTTTAGCGGCCGTGGGTACACATTCGTGAGTGGTACGTTTAGTCTCCCTGTCCCTGGCTAAACGTACAACAGGTCTATATGACAATCATCTAGCACTTTTGACTTGATATGTGATTTTGTTATTTAGGGGCCTGTCAAACATGACCACATTCATTTGCAGACATTAACTGACAGATTACTTTGTTGACTTATTCTGACAAGAGAGTAACCTCGCTCAACTATCTTTTCCATCACATGACCAGTATACATATGGACAAGAGTTGTCTACTCTGCGAAACAAATTTGGGAGATACACAATATTACTTCTTACCCCTGGCACACATACACAATATTACTTCTTACCCCTGGCACACATACACAATATTACTTCTTACCCCTGGCACACATACACAATATTACTTCTTACCCCTGGCACACATACACAATATTACTTCTTACCCCTGGCACACATACACAATATTACTTCTTACCCCTGGCACACATTTGCACATGCCCACGCATCCTCACGTATGTTTATACCACCAGGCTACGCGTATGGCTCACGTACTCGTAGACACTACGATTTGATGTATTTTAACAATACATTCGTGGGGCAGCACATTGAAGTCGCCATGAGTGCGCACTGTCACAAGTCGGGTACCCGACCTGATATGACCTTAGTGTTGCTAGGACGTAAAACAAACAAAATGAAGTCACCTTGAGTGCACACTGTCACAAGTCGGTACCCGTCCTCATATGACCTTAGATGTTACTAGGACGTAAAACGACCATTAGATGGTTAGTTCAGATTGCAAGGACCTTCATCCATGATTGAACGTTGGAAACATTTTAGTGTTGCCTATTAAGGAGTACCTACCAGATACAAGTATAGCATTCAGGGGTACCTGCCAACTTGGGGACAACTGGTCAGGTATCCAAGCATTAATGCTTCTCTATGGCAAAATAAGGCTAAAGCTTCTAAACCAAATCCGAACGCCCAGACATTCACTACCGGAGCGTTATACAGAGCAGACATATTAGCCGTGTTTACACGGGAAATTGTGAAGCGATTTAGGCAAATCGATTTATATGATGCGATGTAGTGGCGCGTTTACACAAGCTAGTTTGAAAGTGTGTCGGCGACCAGGAACCAGCAGCCTTAGTGTTGCGCCTGTAGCCAGCAAGCACTGCTATTTGTTTAGTTTACAGACGTCGATTCGACGCCGATGTATCTGCTACGTTAATATCGCTTGGAATTTAAGGTTAATTTAATTAAATGAGTATGTAATTCTGTTAAATATGATCGCATTCACTAGATTTCGGCCTAATCGGGCCCTAACACTGCCGGGCACCAGCAATTAGTTACAGCTGAGCCTGTAGCCGGCAAGCACTACTATTTATACTATCGCCGCCCGGGAACCAGCTGAATCGCTTCATCTATACTACCTCGCGAGGTGGTTTACATGTACCGATTTATATGAATCGATTCAGCCCTGAAACGCCTCAGAGTCGCGTTTACACGGCAAATGTGAGTCGATCTAGGCAACTCGTTTTATATGAGGCGTTTTAAATCGCCCGTGTAAACAGGGCTATAGACTCAGCTTCATATTGCCATTATTTCAGAAATAACTTTACCACCCACCTCCCTTCATCCATGATTGAGTTATAATGTAATGTCCCTTGCGATTTATAGATAAGGAAATGAGTCACCTTCTGTTCTCTAATGGAGCTGTATAGGGGAGTTCAGTTATGCCAAAGCATCGTCATAAACAGTATGCTTAAACGTTTAGACGAGGAGTTCCTTGACACAATAGCTACATTGTAAAGTGACACAATAAAGTTGACTACTTTAACTAGTAATGAATGTGTACACACCAATTAATACGTATGAGATAATAGCATTCAAATGTGTAGTGAAGTGATACTTAAGCACACCTAAATTCTGCGTAATTTGTGCATCTCTAATGGAATATAGCAAATTTCACAAATAATTGAAATAGTTTCCGTCAATCCGATTAGTGTTCGTAAGAGGCTTTCAAAGTCCTGAAGAGCTTTACATTTCATTTGACATGACCAAATGATGGGAAAGCCTTGGTTTAATGAAATCAAGTCTTTAATTTAATTGTGGTCCTTAAAACATTGCCTAGCTTAAAGCAGCTGTTCTAGCTCCAGGTGGTAGCCACCCACTTTCAGCTCAGCCAGTTTAATTCACAACTTCAAATGACATGTCAGCTTACATAATACATGACACTTGCCAAAAATGCACCATGGCATGACTTATATAAATGTTTAAATAGTCTTTCATTGAATAGCCCTAAATGTGAAATGCTAGAGACTTGCAAATCCGCGTGTAACGGTCCTCACACGTCGTCCCATACGAAAAACGACCAAGCAGGGTGCTATCTCTATGGATGCAACCTTTCAGGGCTCAGCCCTGATGAATGGAAAATACACCCCCCCCCCCCAATACAACTAGCATCATCAATTGATTAACATGTCTCTTTGTGTGCCAGGCAATTTTATTGTATGTGGTGCGATTTTCGAAATAGTTGAATTTTTCTGAGGTGCAACGTGATCTACTTCATCTGTCACTGTCAGCTGGGTCACATGACCAGAATGCAGCATTCTGATTGGTTTGTCATGTGCTGTTTTTAGAGGCCATGTGCTTTGTTGATTGTTGTTTTGTGTATTTCTTAACTAATAAGTGTCAGTTATTTTTCATAGATAGTGCAGTTTTTATGACTTTGGGACTTCTCATTAATAATTTGTGTTTACTATTTTACTCCGATCCAAAATCAGCAACTGAAAACCAATAGAGTAACTGAAATTTCTGATACATAAACTGTAATCACTTTGCTTCTGCTAGGCCTATGAAGTCCATCGATATGTTTAATTTTAAGGTTTAATATATTTTAACGATGCATTTTTGTGGCGCTATCTGGTATTTGATTTTTTTCCACTTGCTAGTCTATATCTCAGCCATTTCATCAACTCAAAGCCAACATAGGTAGACACTTGGATACTGGAACCAGGAACTGCACTTCCTGTTCATACTAGACTAGGTTGTCATTCATCCCTACCAGTGTTTGTACACAGTCAGATATCCGACTTTTGTCGGGTATTCACGTATTTGTCAGATTTTGTACAAAAATAATGCACGATTATTTTAAGTATTGGAGGAAATCCGATTTTGGTTAAAATCCCTTGCCTTGCACAAGTATGATTTTCATTTCTGCCTCGGTACAAACACTTTGATCTACGTATGCACATGAATGTGCTCTACCTCTTTCCGTGTGTGAATATTTTATCTACATATGCACGTGGATGTGCTCTGCCTCTTTCCTTGTGTGAATATTTTATCTACGTGTGAATGTGCTCTGCCTCTTTCCTTGTGTGAATATTTTATCTACATATGCACGTGGATGTCCTCTGCCTCTTTCTGTGTGTGAATATTTTATCTACATATATGCATGCGAATGTGCTCTGCCTCTTTCCGTGTGTGAATATTTTATCTACATATGCACGTGGATGTGCTCTGCATCTTTCCATGTGTGAATATTTTATCTACATATGCACTCTTTCCCGTGTGTTGCAGGATAGTCGAGAAACATCCAAGATGGGTAATTATGTCAAAGGACTGCTGTCCTCCTTGTTGGGGAAAAAGGAGATGCGTATTCTTATGGTCGGGTTGGATGCAGCCGGAAAAACTACAATCCTTTACAAATTGAAACTCGGCGAGATCGTCACAACAATCCCCACAATCGGTGAGCAACTAACCTGACATAAATATGCATGTCAATAAATCTATAATTGGTATAATACCTTATAATTAGTGATTTCTCGGTGTTTATGATCAGTTTCCAAAGAGTTGTTGATTTGTTCGCTGAGTACATGACATGAACTTGCCAGAACACTTGTTTTCTGTGCTATGGAGGTCATTCAAAGTTTTCAACAGTTTCATAGTACAAAGAGTGCTACCTTCCCCCCCCCCCCCCGTCTCTAAACAAAGTAGTACACCATCATAAGACATGACTGATTTGTGAGGTTTTGTTAAACATACAACATGGTACGTGACTGATACTCCCAGCTTGTACGGATGGAGAAATGTGAATACTTTGGACAATCCCGTAATGAGCTATCCAATAATGTTTTTTTAATCAACTAAAACCTAATGACCCTATGATGCTAAAATTGTTGCTTTAAAAAAAAAAACTTAATTCGCATGTAGTAATTTGAAATGTTTGTTTATTCATATGATTATTAGTATGCACCGCTAAATTTGTGTAATGCCAGAACCTGCACCTATAAATATATGAATATGCTACCATTTAACTCAACTGTATTTGTGGGTGTGCCTATGGTTGGAAGACCAGTTCCTCGGCGCTGGAAAAAGATTTGTTCAGATGAATAGGCATTTTAACCCAATTAAAGAAATATATTAACTATGATATAGCCAAATTTGAGGTACCTTATTATTCTCAAGATGAGACTACTCTAACTATTTCCTGTTTCTTTCCAGGTTTCAACGTAGAAACGGTGGAATATAAAAATATTAGTTTCACTGTGTGGGATGTTGGTGGTCAAGATAAAATCCGACCGCTGTGGAGACACTACTTCCAGAACACTCAGGGTGAGCGCAAAGCGGGGTTCCGCTTCACATGTTTAGTTTAGATGTGCAAATTTAGATCATGTTACGGATGTTTTGGTGTTATTTTCATCTATATCGAATTGGCGCTGCATTTCCTTGGGATTCTTTCCCCACCACTACCACTACCAGACTGGATGGCCGAATGAGTTAGAGCGTCCGTCTCCCGTACTGGTAGGTCGTTGGTTCGAACCCTGGTCGAGTCAAACCAATGACTTTAAAAATTTATACTTGTCGCTTCCTAGCCAGGCGATCGGCATTATTAGGACCGAGCAAGGACTGGTGTGCTCAGTGTCAGGATAATGTGACTGAGTGGGATATCAGGTCATGGTGCTGGATGTCTGGTATTCCAGTGGTGCAGCATTATAAAGTCACCATGAGTGTGCACTGTCACAAGTCGGTACCCGTCCTGATCTGACCTTAGATGTTGCTAGGACGTAAAACAGCAAACAAACAAATCCCTCCCCCCCCCCTCCTAACTTCTCGCCCTCCTTCTCCCCTCTGCCTCCTCCATGTAATCAGTGCCACTTTGTTTTAAAGCCACTTAACAGCAACTATGTTCTAACTTGCCTGTTCACTTGGAGTGCAATGTGCCTAAGTGATATATTTGGAATCCATTTGTTGTCTCGCCTTAATGCTTCACATGCAAATTAAAAGTTAATGACCATGGTAATTGAGAACGTGTACTTAAAAGATGCATGTCCTGTGAATTTGTTCTTTTAATGTTCGTGTGTAACTAGTCGTGACTCAAGTTACCGTGGGGAGGTTTTGTTAGTTTTTTAATCACTTTGAGTGAGTACATTTCGACTGGGTGACTAAGAGGTGGCTGGTTTATGTTGATTTGTAGCCTGGTCCTGCCTTATGCAGTGACCTGCTCATGTGAGTTCCTAGGATGGTTCACATGTGTTGGCGATGGTCTTGTTCTTTGAATTTAGATTTGGGTTTCGAGTATCCGCGAATGTTCTTGAATCTGGTGGCCGACTTTTTGTATGAATCCTGATTATAACGTTTTTTTATATGAATTTGTTTCTGACAAATTCCTGTCAGTTACTTTTGTGGAATTCGTTTCCCAGCAATATGCAACATTACATACTTTTGCGTGCATTGTATAAAATTTGATCAAAATGTTGCATCTCTCCTAGAAATGTTCTTGAATCTGGTGGCAAACCTTTTGTATGACCCTTGGTTCCTGTATAAATGGGTATTCTAAGTGATTCTTTTTACAAAAATTCAAAAAAGTCTAAGTTTGATTTAATGGATTTCCACCTGTTATGATATAAAGATTTTGAAACAAAATTACTCTTCATTTGTCCAAATTACTCTAATATTAATGAACTTTTTAGGTGGTTACTTAATCGGCCCCACCTGGTATAATTTGTTATGGTCCCCAAAATTTAAACTAATCACCGTATCTAGCTAGCTTCTACTTTTTTAAATAATGCAAATCCTTGTACAAAATATGTACAAAGAATATTGCGATCCATGGGTCTGAGGTTGTTACATTTCAAGATATTGAGGATTTGCGTGAAACGATTAGTACCATGTGACCAGTGCCTACTCGGCCATCATGATTGGATAGAAACAGTTCCCTTTAGTATCAAGTGTGTGTGAATAGTCACTACTATCTAATTCTGTTATTTAGAACCATGAATAGTCACTGGGGGGTTGAAATAGTGTTATTTAGAAGCATAACTTGCTCAATAAGTGAAATTCTGGTCAAATTAAATCCAAAATCCGAGTGAAAGTACAGCGACAAAGGCAATGACGCTGCCGATGCGGCGGCCTTAATATCGCTTAGATTTTTTGTTTGATTTGACCGAATTCCACTTATTGAGTAAGTTATGCTCCTAAATAATATTTCAACCCCCGAGTGAATATTCATGGTTCTAAATAACAGAATTAGATCATAGCAATGAATAGATTTGTGCTTTTAGTTTTATTTACATTCGCAATAACGCCGCCGATACAGCAGCGACCTTAATATCACTCAGCTTTTGGGTTTAATTTGAGCCAAATTTCACTTGAGTAAGTTATGCTCCTAAATAACATTTCAACCCCCGAGTCTTATTTAGAACCATGAATATTCACAGGGGGTTAAAATGTTATTTAGAAGCATAACTTACTCAGTAAGTGTTCAAATTAAACATATCTTGTGACATAACAAATACACTTTTTTTTTTCTTTTTTTTTTTTTTTAAATTTATTATATTGAGGCTGTATTTATACTGTCCATAGCATATAAGCCTGGGTATTCAGGCTTGTTTTCAATGCTGGCCAGCTGTAGTGTTGGTGTTGTCTTATCACACAGTAGCTGCTGATAAGGTATTTGATAGTAGAAGGAACTGCTTCTATCCAACCACGATGCAGGAGTAGTGATGCCTACGTCATAAGCAAATCCTCAATCGATCTCTTAAAAAAAAATGCTAATGGGATAATAATTATACATTATTTTGTTTAGAAATTGTCGGAAGTTTGAAATAGATAGGCAAACAATTGGTTCATTCACAAAATACAAGACTTTGGCCAATAATACTGGCCATAAAATGATACCATTGGCATGATGATGCTAGCTCTGGTTATTGGATTTTGAAGAGGGCAATGCATAATGTCATGCATAATTTAGTTGAAACAAAAAATTATTTTTCTCCTTAAATAGGGTGCACGAAGCCATGGTTTTCTGTAAGTTAGCAAAATCATTTCTAATGTCGGTGGTACTATTAGAGAAGAAACAGCTTTTTGATTTATTCTTTATTTGAATTGATGAACAACAGATTGAACGTGGTGGATTTTAAGGCTCTGCACTAGACTATTTGTGGATTAGCGAGGCGCTTGGGATGTGTGTGTGGAGTCCGCTTGTTTCATCTCATCCTGTGTGGACCCAGTAGTTATTCATAATGGTCGCCGCATTTAACCAGAGGACTGGAAGGCAACAATGCTTTCACCGCAAATAAAATATAAGAATCAAAGCACTCCTTTTACATGTTTGACTTTAGATGTTGCTAGGACGTAAAGTTGACCGTCTGTGGTTATTGCAGGCTTGATCTTCGTGGTGGACAGTAACGACCGTGAGCGTGTTGGTGAGGCGAGGGAAGAACTGCTGCGGATGCTGTCTGAGGACGAGCTTCGAGAGGCTGTACTATTAGTTTTTGCGAACAAGCAGGTGCGTTGTATTAAGAACATCTGCGTAAAGCAAATCTCTGTGTCCAAGTTAATTTGTATCATAGCATTGGACATGGTATCAGGTGCCCTTATTTTTCATTAACAGGATGAACGGTTTCCACGATTTCAGAGATTTCCCCAATTTCTTTTGGTAAAATTTTGTTTGTGTTATTTCTATTCGTCTTTTCGCCATTTGCAATTGAAAAGAACATCTCTGATTGGCTGAAACCACTGAATTTGGCAGCCATTTTGGAGTGGCTTTTTGCTTCCTACCTGAAAAGCGAGACGTCTCCGAGGCGCACCCTAACACAAATGGGTCAAAAGACGGTGCGGAGCTGTCTGCGAAGCTTCCCCTGAATGCAGCCCTGGATAGTTTTAGGGAGAGTACTGGATGAAACCTAACTTCCAGGAATTTCCCGCAATTCCCTAACGGTGCTAAGCCTTTGGGAAAATATCTTTTTGCAGAAATTCGCTTTCGGTTTCCATTCTTTAATGATAATTACTTCTGTGAGAACGCTGCTGTTATTGGAGCCAACATTATTTTACAAATAACCTCACCATCGATTTAGGCTTTTATTGCTGGAGACCGCTTCCCTCCCCGTAGGACAGACAGTGGGACTTTGATGTTGAAACATTCTCTGACCGCATGACTTATAAAATTGATCCTTCTCGCTTCCTAGCCAGGTGCTCTGCATTAATAGGATAGGGCGAGGGCTGGTTAGCTCAGTGTCGGGGATAATGTGACTGAGTCAGGTCATGGTGCTGGCGGCCTGATTTCCAAGTGGGGCAGCTCTATGAAGTCGCCATAAGTGCACACTGTCACAAGTCAGTACCCATGCTGATATTACCTTAGATGTTGCCAGGACTTAACTCCAACAACCAACATTATTTGACAAATAACCTCAACATAAATCTGGACTTTTGTTGCTGGAGTCCGCTTTTATCCCCTTCAGACAGACAGTGGGACTTTGATGTAGAAACATGCTCTGACCGCTCTGTTCGCTTTCAGGACTTGCCAAACGCGATGAATGCTGCCGAGATCACGGACAAACTTGGCCTGCACACACTGCGCCAGCGCAACTGGTACATCCAGGCGACATGCGCAACAAGCGGAGACGGGCTCTACGAGGGGCTCGACTGGCTGTCAAACCAACTCAAGAGCCAGAAATAAGGCGGCACCCACAACCACCACTAGGTTTATTCTGAACACACAAAGAACTGGCAATGTCGACACAAGAAGCAAGGCCGCCCAACAAGACTCCTTTCCCCATCTCCCACTGTGCGAACACTAATTGTTTACTGCCGCTCTCGGCTGTTTGGGCCTGGTTCCCATCTCTGGTGCCGGGCCCGGTACCATGTGGAATATTGAGTACGTGTATACGTGAATGGCGGGGTGAATGCAATCGGGTGTGTCCGACACTTTGAGCACTCGGCAGGCGGTGGGGAGGCGAGTGGGCCAGTGTCCCGTAATTCTAATTATTATTGGTAGTAGTAGTATGGCGATGGAGGGGTGTGTGACTGGATGGAGGGGTGTTGTTGGCCGGGCCCGTGCACTGGTTGCACGGCTGTGTCTTGTGTGTAGGTGATGGTGGTCTTTGCATCATCACCATCATCATAGGTCCCTCGCAGTCACTCTCAATGGTTAAAAAAAAAAAAAACATCACAAGAAAATTAATGCTTTTTTTTTTCAACACAGAAAAACCTGCTGTAAATCTCCCCTTTCGACTATTGACCGTTTCTTGGCCCTTATGACGGGCCATATTCCACCATGTCCTATCGAGCCTTTCTTTGTGGAGGTACTTTTTACTTTTAGACGGCGCTGTGACGTCTTCTACTATCTTTGTTTTACTGCATGAAACATTGCTTTGTGATAGAAGCAGGGGAGACCTGGGACTGCACGAAGGCCTTAATATTGAATATAATACCAATAAAAGACGCCGGTTTTTTTCTCTTTTTAATCAAGTTGTAAGATCTGAATATGAAATAGGAAAGGTAGGAACCGTTATGAAGCTCCATACATAACATAACGCCTTGTAAATTAGCGCCTGTAATAAAGAACAAATATTAAAGTCACATCAAAGATGGAGAAATAATATAAGTTGTGCTTGTACTTTTATTTCCCCCCTCACGCGGTGCGTTTGTGCTTGGTGAGTGCTCTGGGTGGCTGGCGCCGAGACGGTAGGCGCAATAGTGGAACACACTTATGACGGTCGTCCTACATAACTGTCCGACCCTTTGGGTTCATGTTTAGCAGTCTGCAATGACCATACCATTTAGTTACTGTAATTACTTGTATATTTCTATAAAAATGTAGGTAAAGAATAAAGATGTGTCAAATCCACGAATGATATCCCTATTGAACTGTTGTGATGCAACGCGATGCTCCTTGTGGTTGAGCGCGTGCCACTTCAAAATAATACACAACTTGAGTGGTGTTGGTGGTCACTGCCTGTATGCACAAACGGGCGATGACTAACTACACAGCAAAAGGCCAGCTGTACTCAGGCTTTCGACATCAGGTGTTTAAAAGGCTTCATTAGAAACCAACTTGTATTACTGTTTTTTACCGCGTGTCAATGCATTCCTAGACAAGTGAGTTTTATATCGGTGCAGGCAGTGTGGCCCGTGCCCGGCACCTGAGCACATCGCCAGAACGCAACACTGCTGCGTTGTTTTGTGAACATTGGGTCTGTTTCACCAAGTGCAGCTACCCACAAACTGGGCGTGCTGAGTCAGCGGCCCCATTACAAGTCGCTTGTGCACGGAGGCGTTAACAAGGCCGTGCCGCCGAAGAGATGATTTGAGATTGGATTAATTGAACATTCCGCCAGGACTAAGAACGGACGTGCGATAAAAGGCCATATAACAGTTTTGTTCCTCAAAGAAATGCGGACTATTGTGTATCTGGATTTAAACACACACACAAAAAAATGGGAAAAAATCTAATAAAAAAAAACCTGGAACACACCATGTGAGAAGTTGTATGTCAACAAACGAACGCAATTTAGTATTCTGAACAATATCCATGCTCATTGAAAATGAAATTTGATGATTTCAAAGTTTGCTGGTCCCTCCGAAAGAAATAAAGCTGATGGGGAGGTTGTTAATACCAGGGATGAGAAATTTCCGATTATTTTTTTTTAAGTCTAGGGACATTTTTTATGTAGGTGTAAATTTAAAAAAAGGGGTATGTTTCATGTTCTATCCAAGCATGTTTTGCACAATGCATATGACCACGTCTGCCTAGAGAGCAGTCTACTGTCATTAATGGCACTTATTACTATTATCGCCCACCTCATGGTCAATTTCCCATTTCTTCCTCGCACGCCACTATCATCCCTGGAATACACACAGTGAAATTTTATCTAAAATGCGCTCGGACAATTTCGGACAAAGTTATAGGTGCTAAGTAAGTTTATATAGAACTTACCTGAACTCCTGTGTGTAAGCTGAAGCTGCGACTCGGCGTGCTGGGTCGCAACTTCCTGACGGACCAGCGGAACTGGGAATGCCTTGAGAAGCTGCTTTATTTAGTTACCACATTCTAATCATACTGTATTTGTGACATTGGTCGTAATGCGAAGCATTACGTTTGATGCGAGGGAAGGGAGAGACCCTCCCCCGCCCCGCGTGTCGCGCTGCCTCTCACCTCGGCCGCCGGCGCTCACTCCCCCCCCTCCCCCGCCACTCGCCTTTGTCCGCGCGGCTCACGCCTCGCGCGACCCCCGCTGCTCGCCACCTATCACCCTCCCCCCGGCCTGCCAGCATTCACACCTCCTGCCGCCGCCGTCCCCTTCCCTCCCTTATAAGGCCGCCGGCGGCCCTCCTCAGGCACTCACCTTCCTGCCGTCCTCCTGCCCGTGTCTTCTTCTTCCTTGGACTTTCCACCTCGGACCGCTGCCCAACCTACAGAAACACAGAAGATGCCTCGAGGAAAGGGCCGCGCACGGAAGAGCTCCCGGGCTGCCCCTCAGACACCGGGGCCCGCCGCGACGCCGCGCCGGGAGGAGTCACCCGTCTCCGCCCCGGCGACGCCCGAGGCGCCCTCGGACCGCGGCTCGGGCTCCGAGATCTCAGCCCTACTGGAGGCGATGCAGCGAATACAGCTCGACCAGCGACAGTCTGCAGCCGACGCGCGGCAGTCCGCGGCCGACGCACGCCAGGCCACGGCGGACATCCACGCCCGGATCGACGCCCTGGCCCTCGGGGAAGCTCGCCCCGTGCCAGAGCGCCCGACGCCCGCCTCAAAACAGCCAGCAGCGCCTACACCTCGGGCGCGCAGCGCCATCACGGAGCGCCCGCCGCCGCCGCCTCACGCGACCCTGCCCGGGGAGGCCCACCCGGAATACGAGCGCTACCACCACCTCGACGCCCAGAGCCCGCACGCCACATCCCCGGCCTACCAGGAGGACTTCACCCGGCACAGCCCCTCCTCCGCGGCCGACGCTGTCCGGGAAATACTGGCTTCCGCCGAGGCCCGTCACTCCACGAGGCGACAAGGTATTCCTCCCAACTATGTGTTCCCCTCTGACCTCGTGAAACGGGGGGCGGAGAGGAGGTCGGTGAAACGAGGGGAAGCTACGAGGGAGGAATACGTCCTAGCCCTCCTCACCCTCCTCGACCACCCCGACTTCCCCTCCCATTCCACCAAGGGACTCCACCACCACCTCCTCGCGGTGTGCCGCGACAACCTCATCTACCCGTGGGGTACCGTCCGCCGGTACTCAGAGAGCGTGTTTACTGCCATCGCGGACGGGACCCTCCCCCACGGGTGGCACGACCCAGTAGCCATCAACCTCCTTAGGCTAGAGTCCCTGGCCACGCCCGCCCAGCCTGCCGCCGCCCAGCCACGCCCACTCGACCCTGCCAAGCCCCGGCCACAGCCCCAGCCCCGCGCCCACACCGACACCCGGGTAGCTTACTCTAGGGAGACCCACGGGCCCCTGTGTTACGCGTGGAATCGGGACCCCACCTCATGCACCCAGGCCGCCCCGGGGGAGGTTCATGGCCAAGGGGCCACCAGGATGCGCCACGCCTGTGCCTACTGCGCAAACGTACGGAAAATGCTAACCGTGCACAGCGAGGAGGCATGCCTGGCAAAGCGTGCCCGCACGGCGGCCCCGCCCTCCCCGGATTTTTGAAGAGCCGGTACCTCCAGCCCGGCCCGGAGGCCCCTAACCGGCCCACTAACCACGACGCCGCCCCCCGACCATGCTCCCGCCATCCCGACATCAGCCACCTCACTCACCTCTTTCCCGAGGCGCGGCCAGTCCGCCGCCCCGGAGCCGCCAAGCCCACCGGCAGCCACCCTCCTCACGGGCCCCAGCGCCCCCTCAACAAGGCTCCCACCGCCAATCCCAGCAGTTCTCCGCCTCCCGGGGCGCGGCCTGACCGCCGCCTCGGGAAAGCCGTACCCTCCGGCAACCACCCTCTCCCCGGGTCTCAGCACCCCCTCAGTAAGGCTCCCACCGCCGCCCGGCCCCAGCCGCCGATCAACCCCGGCCCCGAAGATCACCTCGACCCTGGCGACACCGCCTTCCTCTCCCCCCCCCCACGACCCGCCCCCTGACCCCCCCCCTACCGCCCAGGCCTTCGCCGCCCCCCTCGCCCGCCCCCGCCGCACCTCCTCACCCTCCCCCCGCCCCCACAACCACCACCAACCCCCCTCCTTAGACGAGCCCACCGTCGATGTCATCGACCCCGTCCTCCAAGCCACCCTCCCCGCAGCACCCACCTGCGGCCCCACCCCCGCCCTGTACCGGCCCACCATACTCGCCTCCTGGCCCCACACCTCCGGCGAGGCGTGGGAACGCTACCCTGCCCTCCGGCACACCTACACCGCCCTCCGGGAAGCGGGCCTCCCTAATTTTTTGGCCGCCCGCATCCCCCTCCCCTCAGGCCTCAGCATCCCTGCCTGGCGCTCCCGCCTCCGAGACTACCCTGACCACGCCGTCCTGGACCTCCTCGAGTTCGGTTTTCCCGCAAACTACTCTGCCCCTACCCTCCCCCGCCCCTCATTCACCAACCACCGTGAGCCCCCCGAATGCCTCCCTCACATCCAGGCCTTCATCAAAACAGAGCTGGCCCTCGGCGCCCTCATCGGCCCCTTCCACGTTCCTCCCTTCTCCCCCTGGACCCAGGTCTCCCCCATGATGACCCGCCCCAAGTCCGACCCTGGTAAGAGGCGGGTCATCGTGGACCTCTCCTACCCCCGAGGTGCCAGCGTCAACTCCGGCATCCCCCGACGCGAATACCTCGGGGAGCCCCATACCTACACCCTCCCGTCCGTCGCCGACGTGGGCCGCCGCATCATATCCGAGGGCGTAGGGGCCTACGCCTGGTCGGCGGACATCTCCCGGGCCTACCGGCAGCTCCGGACCGACCCCCTCTCCTGCCCCCTCTTCGGGATAACCCTGGACGGGGCCACCTACATCGACCTCGCCCTCCCCTTCGGATGCCGCTCCTCGGGCGCGGCCTGCGTCCGCGTCACCTCGGCGGTGGCCTGGATCCTTCGGCGCGAGGGGTTCCACGCCCTCGTGTACGTCGATGATTTCATCGGCTGCGAGGGCTCCTACCTGAGGGCCTGCAAGGCCTTTGACGCCTTCCTCGCCCTCACCACAGCCCTCGGCCTCGACGTGGCGCCCGGAAAGTGTCACCCGCCCGCTGTCCGCCTCCTCTGGCTCGGCTTTGCCCTCGACAGCGAGGCCATGACCATCCGGGTCGCCCCCGAAAAGATCCAGGCCCTCGTCGACGACTGCGAGGCCCGCGTCGCCCGCCCTACCCTCGGGAAGCAGGAGCTCCAGAGTCTCCTGGGGCGCCTAAACCACGTGAGCAGCTGCGTACTCCCCGGCCGGAAATTCATGGCCCGGCTCCTCGGGGCGCTGCGCAGCTGCCTCGGGGCCCCAACCCTCACCCTCACCGACGACGCCCTCCGGGACCTGAAATGGTTTGCCGCCTACGGCCGCATCTCTAACGGTCTCCACCTCCTCCGCGCTCCCGAGGTCCGTCGCTGGGTGATTGAGTGCGACTCCTGCCTTACCGGGGGGGGGCCTTCTCCCCGACCCATTACTACGCCCGAGGGTACTCCAAGGCCTTCCAGGCGCGCTTCCCGACCATCCATGAGCTCGAGGCGGTCAACCTCGTCGTGGCCCTTCGCGCCCTCTTACCCGGGGACGCAGCAGGGGCCACGGTCATAGTCAAC
The DNA here is from genome assembly GCA_030323885.1 of Branchipolynoe longqiensis. NCBI lineage: Eukaryota > Metazoa > Annelida > Polychaeta > Phyllodocida > Polynoidae > Branchipolynoe > Branchipolynoe longqiensis. Next base: position 94,389 of record JASIRB010003877.1, on the reverse strand, counting down.
ACTGACAACATGGCCTCCGCCCTCGCGCTCGAGTCGGGGCGCGCCCGAGACGCCACCCTCGGGACATGCGCGCGGGAGCTCTGGCTGATCGCGGCCACGGGCTCCTTCGACCTACGCATCGTTCACAAGCCCGGGGCGGACCTCCTCCTCGCCGATGCCCTCAGCCGCGCCCACCTAACAGGCCCCTGGGAGGCGACAGCCCGCCGCGAGGTGGCCCGCCTCGGGCTTCTCCCCACCAGCATCACCCATGACGCTTTTCCCTTCTACCCCGGCCTTTAGGTTTTCCCCCCGAGGAGGTAGCAGCCGTCTCCCGCTTCCGCGCCGCTTCCCTCGCCCCGGCGACTTGGAAGAACCGTCGTCGCCAGGCCGAGGATTTCGTCGCCTTCGCGGTGGCCCGAGGTGTGGACCCCCTCGCGCCCACGCCCTTCGATGTTGCCGCCTTCACCGCCGCTCTCTTCCTCCGCGGGCTCGCGCCCGCCTCCGTGAAAAACTCCGTCTCGGGCGCCCGCTCCTGGGTCGAGGGCGCCGGGGGCCTCACCTCGGGCTTCGACGCCCGCCTGCCCAGGGACGTCTGCCGAGGCGGGGAACGGGCCTCACACCACGTCCAGCGGCAGGCGCCGCCCCTCTCCCCGCAGCAGCTCACGCTCGTCGTAAGACACCTCGCCCGGGCCGGGGCCGCCTCCATCGTCCCTCGGGCCGCCCTCCTCCTCGGGTACTTCGGGATGCTGCGCCAGTCTAATCTGCTGGCCCCGAGTCCCGAGGGTTGGGGCGGTCCCCACACCCTGACCCGCGACGATGTCCGCCCCGCGCCCGGGGGCCTCCGCCTGCAGATCAGAAGCTCAAAGACTATCTCAAGCCCCTCGGGCGCGGTCGCCCTCTTCATCCCGGCCATCCCGGGCTCCGCCCTCTGTCCCGTCGCGGCCTGGCTCGGAGCCACCGCCCTCTGCCCGGCTGCTCCGGACGCGCCCGCGTTCATGATGCCCTCCGGCCGGCCTCTCGACCCGCGCTCCCTCACCGCGCTGCTGCGAGGGGCCCTCGCCGCCCAAGGGGTGCCGCGGCCCGAGGACTTTACCCTTCACAGCCTCCGGCGGGGGGCCGCCCAGGCTTGCCAGCGCGCCGGGGTCCCTATCACCGACATTATGGCCCAAGGCACCTGGACCTCGGCGGCGGTGCACGCCTACGTGCCCCGCCTCGCACCCTCGGGCGCCCCTCGAGCCCTCTCCGCCGTTTTGGTGGAGGGCTCCTCGGCACCCCCTTCAGGCCATTGACATTTATACCACCTGAACTATGAACTTTCTTGATACTTTCTACCTTTTATTACCTTACAGACTTTCTACCTTTGTCATCTTATTATCTACCGCATTGTTACATTGTTTGCTCTGTTGTCTGAGAGGCGTAAATAAACGTCTCTTTTCCCACCCCCGCCTCGCTTTCTTCCTTCTCGCGCATCGGTCGTAATGCGAAGCATTACGTTTGATGCGAGGGAAGGGAGAGACCCGCCCCGCGTGTCGCGCTGCCTCTCACCTCGGCCGCCGGCGCTCCACTCCCCCCCCCCTCCCCCGCCACTCGCCTTTGTCCGCGCGGCTCACGCCTCGCGCGACCCCCGCTGCTCGCCACCTATCACCCTCCCCCCGGCCTGCCAGCATTCACACCTCCTGCCGCCGCCGTCCCCTTCCCTCCCTTATAAGGCCGCCGGCGGCCCTCCTCAGGCACTCACCTTCCTGCCGTCCTCCTGCCCGTGTCTTCTTCTCCACCCACCCACCCAACTCTCCTCTCCTCTCTCCTACCCTCTGGTGGAGGGCTCCTCGGCACCCCCTTCAGGCCATTGACATTTATACCACCTGAACTATGAACTTTCTTGATACTTTCTACCTTTTATTACCTTACAGACTTTCTACCTTTGTCATCTTATTATCTACCGCATTGTTACATTGTTTGCTCTGTTGTCTGAGAGGCGTAAATAAACGTCTCTTTTCCCACCCCCGCCTCGCTTTCTTCCTTCTCGCGCATCAACAGAACTGACAAATTTAGTTGCCCACATTTGTTGCTGGAGAGTTATACACCAAACGGTAAAGACCCTCAATGTAAGATTGCTGAAATTTGAAAAATATCTAATGGTCAATCTCATGGTACGTGCATATAGAAGTTTGATATTGACTTAATTTTCCCTTCCCTTCCCTTCCCTTCCCTTCCCTCCCTTCCCTCCCTTCCCTCCCTTCCCTCCCTCCCTCCCTCCCCTTTGTAAGTCTCTACTTTTCCTTGTGGATGGGGGGGTGGGACATGTTCCTTTATCAGGCTTATGGGAGAGTTCGAACCACGGTACACAAGTGGGTGCAGTTGATCGTTGTAACATGGTTTCAATAGGAATTAGTGGATTGTGTGAACCTACTGGTCGCCGGATTTACCCAGAGGACTGGTTGGCAACAATGCTTTCACCAAAACAAAACCAACACAACACATGTCCTAAATTGTATTCAATGTGGATCTGTGTATTTAGTATTCCCCCTTTTCCTAGAACAGTTCACAGATTGACATGTATATATATGTAGTTATATACCTGCCTATTTTCTCATTTAACAACAAAACCTGATTGTTTATTAAATTTCATTTTAGGATGCCAATGTCCCTCGGGCGAATTAAGGGTGACACCTTTCGCTAAGTTACTCTTAAGAAATAAACAAGTTTGGAAATACATTTTGTCGCATCTAAAGACAATTTATGTTTAGATTGTTCATTGCAATTCTGTTGCGATTTAGCCTGAAATTGTCAATCATCTATAGATAGGCTATTAAAGGACTTAAGGAACCTCCAATTTATTTTGCCACTATGTTCGATCTAGAATTAGCATATTTTATTGCAAATTCACGTAGCTGTCCAAAATTGGGCCTTCCAACACTTTTTCTGTAGGGTTTATCAGCCCTGTCCACGATACGGGGCTGTGGGAGTAACAAACCCACTTCTAACTAAATCCCGTCCTGATATCACCTTTGATGTTGCCAGGCTGTAAAACAACCAACCAATCTAACTAAATTGCCCATCCCTTTCTACACGCAACTATTTGCTGACGAGGTGCTTGATTCGCTAAGGACGCTGACTGGCTTCCCATGTGCAAGTTTGTTGAATTACATCCGGCCACTGAGGCTCTGAATGAAATCTCATTTGGAGGCCTTAGGCGTGGATTTGGACATGTTGGAGGATGCCAAACTCCCAGAACATTCCCCCCCGTGGTCACTGAGGAAGTCTGACACATCCACTCGAATACCAAGGACTGCATGCAGAGATTCAAGGCCAGTTTGCAAACCACCTCTCCATATACACTGATGGTTCGAAAGACCGAAGCTGGGTAGGTAGCTGCTCCAGCAAAGAAATTTGTTGTACACTTGCCCGATCAGAGGTCGATTTTCACTGCGGAAGCCCGAGCACTCCACGTGTTGTAGTGTATCGAGGTATCCAACCACACTAACTATGTTATATACAGTGATTCGTTCTCCTGCCTCCTGGCTGTTGCTGGACAGAAAACGAATCACCCTATTCTAGCAACGGTCATTTATAAAAATGAACCAACTGGCAACGGATGGGTATGACATCCACCTGTGCTGGGTGCCTGGCCTTGCCGGCATACAAGGAAACAAACGAGCTGATGGGGCTGCGAAGAAGGCCCTGAACTGGGATCTTGAACCGTGTCTGATCCCTCACTCTGGTCTGAAACCACTAATAGCCACCCACATAAAATCCAAATGGCAACATGGAGTGGGATGAAAATATTAATAAACTTCAAGAAATTGAACCATCAGTGGGAAAACCACCACATACTCATGCGGGAGGTCAGTGGGACCAAGTGGCCCTTAGCCGCTGCTGTATTGGCCACTCGTGGCTTACACATGCTTTCCTGCTCAAGGGGGAGCCTCCCCCTGAATGTATTGGGTGTCAGTCCACACTGACACTCAAACACATTTGACTAAGTTTAGTGTTGATTTTTTTGCCCTGTGCCAACAATTCTACACTACAGACAGTATGCAGGACCTTTTTACTCAAGTAAAACAAGAAAACATGTTAGGCTTTTTGAGGGCAGCTGGAGTGTACCACCTCATAGAGTTTACTAAATAAATTCTATCAATTATTAATAAAACTTCTTTTTCTATGGGAACTTGTTTCCCTTGGCCACAAATATATGATTGTGAGCTTTCTAATTTAATGAGTGTCTATTGGCACATACTTGATTGTCTGCTTTTACATGTAAAAGCGATGGTTTGAACAAAAAAACTAACATTTCTCGCCGTGAATATGGCCTATGCTGCCGACACGGCGTAAAGCAACCACCAATCAATCATCAATCAAACCAATGACTTAAAAAGTGATACTTGACGCTTCCTAGCCAAGCGCTCTGCATTACTATTGTGAGGAAACCTGGGAAGATACGGATTTGTTTGGATCCTACTAAATTAAATAAAGCAATTTTAAGAGGCCCTTATCCCACCCGTACAGTTGAGGATCGAGGTTGTTGCAAATACAAGTGGGGCCAAAGTGTTCTCGGTCATAGATGCTAATAGTGGGTATTGGCAAATTGAACTAGATGAAGAGAGCTCTGATTTATGCACATTTAATACGCCGTGGGGTCGTTACAGGTATACACGTTTACCTTTTGGAATAAAGACAGCTGATGACATATTTATAGAAGAAATGAATGGTATACTTGGAAGTTTAGAAGGTGTTAATGTGATCACAGATGACATTTTAGTTTATGGAAAAGATATTGAAGAACATAACAGTAGACTAACAAAAGTTTTGGAAAGAGCCAGAAAATTCAATTTGAAACTTAACCCTAAAAAGTCTGTAATTTGTAAATCACAAGTTAATTATGTTGGTCATTTGATAACATCTGACGGCCTGGCGCCTAACAAAGACCGTATTCAGGCAATTATTGATTTGCCAACACCCCAGGATAAAAAAGCGATACAACGGTTTCTGGGGATGGTTGGTTACATCAGTAAATTTATCCCTAACATGGCGGATCTACCCAAGCCTTTACATGTAGTCCTTAGCAAAGATGTCGCATGGCACTGGCAGACGGAACAGATCAAATCGTTTGAGACACTTGACAAATTTATTAACAAAAGCCCCTATACTGAAGTATTTTGATGTCAAGCAAGACATTGTTTTACAAGTAGATGCTTCCAAGTCTGGGCTTGGAGCAACATTGTTTCAAGAGAAAAGGCCAGTTGCCATGGCTTCGAAGGCTTTGGATAAAACACAGTCAAATTATGCTGTAATAGAAAAAGAGATGCTGGCCATTTGTTTGGGTTGTAAAAAATTTCATGACTATATATTTGGAAAAAGTGTAACCGTTGAGACTGATCACAAGCCATTGGTAGCTATTATGAACAAACCAATACATACATTGTCTGCCAGAATGCAGCGCATGAGAATGCGTTTGCAGAATTATGACATCTCAGTAGTCCATATTAAAGGCACCCTAATGTATTTTGCAGACGCACTGTCCAGGGCACACACAACAGTAACAGGCCCTGATGAATTATTCGACAACGATATGACGGTGGCTGCAGTGGACATAGGGTGAGACATTTTGGAAAGAATCAAACTGGAGGTAGCAAAAGACAGCACTCTACTAAGGACGGGTGGCCCAAACATGACAAGGGTTTACACCCAGATGTACGACCATTTTTTACATACAGATATGACATTACGATACAAGACAATATATTGCTGAAAGATAACAGCATCATTATTCCTAAAACATTGCAGAAAGACATGTTAGAAAGAGTACATGAGTCACATTTAGGAGTTGTCAAGTGCAAACAATTAGCACGTGATACCATATTTTGGCCTGGGTTGAATAGTCAAATTGAGGATAAAGTGTCACGCTGTCAGATTTGCCAGGGATTACGGAATAAACAGGCCTTTGAATTTTTGTCTTATTTTTTAGATAACTATATCAAATTGATCGTTACAAGCTACTAATCATTAGTCCGGAGTGATTTTGATTAAAGATGATTAGTTTTGAAGTAATCTGAGCTGAAAGAACCAAAAATAATTTCGACAAGCTTGTCAAAAGTCCTGTGGCTATGACCCAGATGGTCATCTCGCAGTGACCACGTGATGTGAGATGACCTGGAACCTGACAGGACTGTAGGTAGGTATTTCTGGTTGGGTTGGGCACATTCTGGGAACGGATTAGTGCCATAGGCCCATGGCACTAGGGTTTTTAACAAAATATAATGTGTGTGTGTTGTCTGCTTGTGTTTGTTTATGTATGTATCTGTGTCTATCTGTGTGTTTCTGTGTATGTGTGGGAGTGTATGTGTCTGTCTCTGTCTGTCTGTTTCTGTGTGTATGTGTATGTATGTGTCTGTGTATGTCTGTATGTGTGTGTATCTATGTGTATGTATGTGTGTGTGTCTGCCTCTGTGTGCGACTGTCTATGTGTCTCTGGCTGTGTGTGTGTCTCTCTCTCTCTGCAAAGGCAGGTCGGGTGTATGTGTGTCTGTGTGTGCTGTCTGTCTGTGTGTGTGTATATATATATATATATATATATATATGTGTGTATGTATGTCTGTGTGTGTATGGGTGTGTCTGTGTGTGTATGTATGTGTGTGAATGTATGTGTGTGTATCTGCCTCTGTATGTGGGTGTCTGTGTGTGTCTCTCTCTCTGCAAAGTCAGGTTGGGTGTATGTGTCTGTCAGGTGTGTGCATGTCTGTGTGTTTCTGTGTCTGTGTGTGCTGTCTATGCATGTATGTCTGTGTGTGTCTATCTATGTCTGTGTGTATGTCTGTGTGTGTATGTCTGTGTGTGTCTGTGTATGTCTGTCTGTGTGGGTATCTGTGTGTGTATGTATGTGTGTCTGCCTATGTATGTGTGTGTCTGTCTATGTGTCTCTGTCTGTGTGTGTGTGTCTCTCTCTGCAAAGTCAGGTCGGATGTATGTGTATCTGTGTATGTCAGTTGGGTGCATGTCTGTGTATTTCTGTGTCTGTGTGTGGTGTATGTGCATGTCTGTCTGTGTGTGTCTATCTATGTGTGTCTGTGTGCCTGTGTATATGTCTGTGTGTGTATGTCTGTGTATGTATGTATCTGTCTGTATGTGTATGTCTGTCTGTGTATGTATGTGTGTGTGTATGTATGTGTGGGCATGTGTGTAGGTGTGTGTATGCCTCTGTCTGTGTGCGGCTGTCTATGTGTCTGTGTGTGTGTCTCTCTCTCTGCAAAGTCAGGTCGGGTGTATGTGTGTCTGTGTATTTTGGGTGTGTGCATGTCTGTGTATTTCTGTGACTGTGTGTGCTGTCTGTGCATGTCTGTTTGTGTGTGTCTATCTATGTGTGTAGGTATGTGTGTGTATGTCTGTCTGTGTATGTGTGTGTATGTCTGTGTGCATATCTGTCTGTGTGTGTATGTGTGTGTGTATGTCTGTCTCTGTGTCTCTCTAAAGTCAGGCCAGGAAACACAGACACATAAACACACACAGACACATCCACCTCATTTCCCCTTCCCCTCTATGGCCCTGCACAGCAGGCCTACTTGGTTGGGGGGGAGGCTAATGAGGTCATGAGATTGGCCTAGTTGGTTAATGGCCTCCCTGCATAATGGGTGTTTCAAAGTGAGTGTCTAAAGGGGTGAGTTTATAAATTCACTGGTTATACTGTATACACTGTCCCAAATCATTAGCTATTACACCAGTATCTAAGTTGGATATATAGGATCAAATGTAAGTAGTTGTTTTAATTTTGACAAAATTATATTTCATCGGACCATGCAACTTTAACCATAAGATAATGGATAGACCGTACTATAAGGTTGGGGTTGACCTTTTCTATGTTGAACACACAACATACTTGCTATTAGTAGATTATTACACAAAGTTCCCGGAAGTTGTAAAATTGGCAAGTACAATAAGTCAGTCTATAATAGATGTTATGAAGCAAGTATTTTGTAGATACGGTGTACCCAAATATGTGGTTTCGGACAATGGACCACAATTCAGCAGTGCTGATTATTTAAGGTTTGCGAATGAATATGAATTTATTCCCATATTTTCAAATCCAATGTTTGCCCAAAGTAATGGTCAAGTGGAGAGGTACTTAGACTGTTAAACGAATGACTAAAAAGTCAATAGTCGACAATAGAGACGTGAACATTGCACTACTAAATTATAGGAATACCATTTTGCAAGGCATGGGTGTTTCTCCAGCTCAGTTGTTGATGTCTCGTACACTCAGATAAAAAATTCCCATTTTGGATAAACATTTAAGAACAAAAATACAACCATCGAAACAAGGCGAAATACATCGCAGACAACAGATACAAAAGAAATACTATGATAGAAATGCAGGTCCTGGACACAAAAAATTGAACATAGGAGATATGGTACGGTATCTCGACCACAGAGGAGAGTGGCAGGTTGGACAAATTTTAAAGGCAGGTACACCAGGTCCATGTGACTACATTGTCCTAAATGCACAGAATCATTTGATAAAAAGAAATCAACGGCACATTTTAAAATCAGATACAGTTGATGCGACAATAAATAATGGGATCTTTCCATAATTTGAGCCAATCAGACCTGTTCTCTTCAATTGCAAATGGCTGCCCCTTATGGGGGCTGCCATTTGCAATAAAAAAGAATGGCTCTGATTGGCTGACACTGAGAACTGTTCTTTTTTATTGCAAATGGCTGCCCCCATGGAGGGGGCCATTTGCAATAGAAAAAACCCAGCTCTGATTGGCTGACACTGAGTTCTCGCGAGAACGAGAAGAGGAAAGTCCATTTCCGGCAAGTTCAAACAGGCTCAAACGAGTTCAACCGTGGCTGGTTGGGTCGCTCCGTATAGCGCTGAATATGCTTATGGAGAAGGGAGGGAAAACGGGTGACCACTGTCCCATATTGAGTATACCCTGTCAGGAATAGTTTCCCATTCTTTAAGTCGTGATATTGTGTGATTTAAACAGAAGTTGATGTAGATAAATTAAAAATATACTTCAAGCACTTTAATCTGTGCAAAAGATACATATATATGTGTAACTATGTCTGAACAAGAAACTACTAAAAAAAATAATGGAATCTTTCCATAATTTGAGCCAATCAGAGCTGTTCTTTTCGATTGCAAATGGCCACCCCTTATGGGGGTCGCCATTTGCCATAAAAAAAGAACATAACACATGATTATGATAATTGAAATAAATATCATTTTATAGTTATAACAAAGTTAATGTTTATTGTCAAGTATTTCTGTTCTATAATCTATCAATAACGTGGAAAACTAATCTACTTCACTGAGTTCTCGCGAAGACAAGAAGAGGAAAGTCTATTTCTGGCAAGTTCAAACGGGGTCAAACGAGTTCAAATGTGGCTGGTTGTCCCGCTCCTTCCAGCGATGAATATGCTTATGCCTTTCCTCGCTGTGGACCCTTCTCCAAGCATGGCTGGTTGTCCCTCTCCTTTCAGCGCTGAATATGCTTATGCAGAATTTCTATGCGTGGAGGCACATAAGCCCTGTTCACACGGGGCAGTTAATTCGAATCATATAAATCGACTTGCCTAGTTCGGCTCAGATTTGGCGTGTGAACGCGCGTCTGAGTCGGTTTAGGGCTGATTCGATTCATATAAATCGGATTTTATAAACCACCTGTAGGTGGTTTATATGAATCAAATTATCTTAATCGGTTTATATCGCCCGTCTGAACGCAAGCGACTTAGTTGAGGCGGACTAATTACGTCACACGCATGCGCACTCGATCGCTCGTTTTATTTTCTGCCGGTTGCTTGCGCAAAAGTTGGGATTCATTCAGCGTCGTCAAACGTTACTGCTCTACGCCCAACAAGAAAACCATGGCATCTCGCTCCACCGCCGCTCACGACACAAATATGAGGAGGGACAACTGGGACGAGCGGGAGGTGCGTGCTCTGATCACGCTTTGGGGGGATGACAGTGTGCAGCGAGAGCTGGAGAGCTCTGGCAGGAACATAAATATCTACCGCCGGCTCGCCACCCGACTCAGCCGCCTGTGTGGGGAAGGTCGCGGAGATCGAGATGCGGCTTCATGTCGAGCCAAGATTAAAGCACTCACCCAAAGCTACCGCAAAGTAAAAGACCACAACAAGTATGTAGGTTTGCTGTGTTAAAAAAACAATTACCCGTGTCTACACTGTCTTTATATTGTGGTTCGCTAAATACATTTTGAGGGCGCGATCGTTCAAAAGCGATTGTGCAGGCCATTGTTCTTACTGGGAAGAAACCTCTGTAAGCACCGGCGAAAAAACATGACTGCTTTCCTAAATGCTGCCAGGGATACTTGTATAGGGTGAGAGTTTGTGTATTTGGGGTTATTACACATGATGGCGGCCATTGATTTCACTAGCCAATCTGATATGGCCCTGATTACACGACGTATGTAGTGATTATATTAGCAGGGGGGCAGGGCAAATTAATGATAAACAAAAGTCAGATGTCTTTAACCAACCCATTTCCATGTTATCGTTTTTATTAATGTGCGAATCGTCTTTCATGCGGCACGAGATGTGTGAACATGATTGTTGGTAATACTTTAACCAATTAGGAATAACAAAATTGCCATCATGTTGGCTACCCTTTTCCAGTTGAACTAATGTACTGTCACATGTGTTTCCAGTCGCAGCGGCAGGGATCGCATAACGTTCCGGTACTTCACCGAGCTCGACGCTGTCCTCGGTACATGTCCCACAGCAGCTCCACTAAACTATAGCGACACCCACGCCCTCACGCAGCAAGCAGGTAAGGGCAAGCATACTTTACCATGTTGCTTGTGCGTTTGCTACACAGAATAATACCAACCACTTTCCTATCAAGATGGAGACGCACATATTATTTTGACACGACTCAGATGAGAAAACAAAAGAATAGATGCGTTTTACATGAAGCGAACCAGTGTCACATCCATAGTTCGCACATAAAATCAAACCTTACCGATTACCTAATGGACCTCATGAATCCTTGTACATGAAGCGAACTAGTTCAGTCGATTTGCGGCGAACTTACTACCAACTGTTATGAGTCTGATAAGAACAACATACTATACAATACTATATTATACACATTACGGTGGATTTTCATGAACCGTTTTACTTGAAACTAACTAGTTGAGTCGACTTATCTGTACCTTACTAGCAAGTTGTGGGACATCCATATTTGAAACAACATCACATGTTAAAGGTTACGTCATGAATCGTTGTACATTAAACAAACTAATCGCTTTGGTTTACGGGTAACTTCCTAACATCTGTTATGGGTGGGGTCACCACAACATAAAATATCATTTATCCTTCGTTCTCCAGACGACCCTGCAGAACAGCTTGTAGTTGGGGCGGAGGAGGAGGTGCCTCAGGATGTGATAGTGGACGTCGAGGTCGAGCTGCAGGGCTAATAATAAAACAGATGTAAAGAATAATTGTTGCTTCTTAGTTTGTGAAATTAGGCTCTCAATTCTTTGACCCGTTTTTTCGCCAGCTTTTACATAAGGTTGGTATGCACCCCTCCTGTGGCTACTGCAGCAGTACGGGGTGAATCTTGTATCTAAAGGGGCTGTCACATTACGGCGTATGGCGGGAGCGTATTGAAAACCTACGTACGCCATCGGGTGCCACTTTCGGGTGTGTTTGAGCGTATGAGGAGCGTATGAAGAGCGTATGCGTAGCGTATGCGTAGCGTATGTGTAGCGTATGGGAGCGTGCTGTGACATTTTTTGACAGTATGGGCCATACGCCCTCATAGGTCGCGTTTTTTTGAGCATGCACAAAAAAATTTGGACGGACGGATTTATGAAAGCGTAGTGGCGGCGTATGCATCATAGGCTTCACATACGCCGGCGTGTTGCGGCACTGGCGGCGTATGCGTAGCGTATGGCGACGTATATGACGTAAGCCGCTACGCCGCCATATGCTCCCGCCATACGCCGTAATGTGACAGCGCCTTAAGGGTAACCCTGATCCATAGGCGGTTTAAGGTTGGTGTTAGGCACCGATTAGGCCCAAATCTATTCAATGCGATCATATTTGACAGAATTACATAAGCGATAAGTGAAATTTTATCAATTTAACCCTAAATTCGAACCCTCCTTAAGGCTACCGCCGCATTGGCGGCGATATTAATAGTTATATTTTCGAATCGACGAAGGCACAGTCAACAAACCGCCGCCGCCAGTATGGAAAGTGACGTCGATGCGGCGGCGGCGGCGATTTGTTTACTTTACGTTTGTCGATTCGAAAATATAACTATTAATATTGCCGCCAATGCGGCGGTAGCCTTAAGGAGGGTTCAAATTTAGGGTTAAATTGATCAAATTTCACTTATTGCGTACGTAATTCTGTTAAATATGATCGCATTCAATAGATTTGAGCCTAATATATGTCTACAAACGCAGAGGGATTTCCCAAATCTATAAATAACTTCACGTTTAGCTATAATGAAAGTGTTACACGCTCCTGCATACGACTTGACACCGGTCCTGACTTCGGTGATAGCTAACCGGTAACAGGCTCTAACACCAAACCCAGCTAACACTGACTCCTGCATATGGCCCCACAGGTGTGGCAGAGTGTCAGTTCCCAACCAGTTGAAGTTCTCAACTGTCGCTTCTGCGCATGCGTAGATTCGAGTGATGAATGCAAACTGCAGAGTGTCGCAGTTGCAGTTCTCAACTCTCGCTTCTGGCCTGTCTATTTTGGAGGTGTGTGTGTGTGTGTGGGGGGGGGGGGTGCTTTTACATTCTTTTAATTATTGTTTCAAATATAAATATCTCGCGAGGGGGAGGGGATTGTTTTTATATTTGTTTTTATATCTCTGAGGTGTGGGGGGGGGGGGTACTTTTATTACATTCTTTTAATTATTGTTTCAAATATCTCAGGGGGGGGGGGGGGGGGGAGTAGTATTTAATTTTTTTTAAATATCTCGCGAGGGGAGGGGATTGTTTTAATATCTCTGAGGTGGGGGGGGGGGGGTGTACTTTTATTGATCTATTCATGGGTAATATAGACATATCCAATGCCTTTAGTGGGTGCTGGCCACACACAGACGACGAAATCTCGGAGCAGAGTTAAACCTGACTTCTCTACTCGGTGCTTTCAGTGACCAAAAAACACAGACGACGAAATCTTGGAGCAGAGTTAAACCTGACTTCTCTACTCGGTGCTTTCAGTGTGAATGCGAGACTTATGGAAGACTGACCAAGACGCTTCGAACCTCGCAGGCTGACGTATCATGACGTGGCCACTGCTAGGCGAATCAGCAGTAAGGGCGGGAAAAAGTGACCAAAACGCTTCGAACCACGCAGCCAGACGTGTCCACTGCTAGGCGAATCAGCAGCATAAGGCGGGAGGAGCTAAGCAACACTAGAACTGTCTCCAACATCGCAAATTACCCATGTTACAGGCAACATGCATAATGGGGGGGGGCCTTCTTTTGTTATATTTTGACTATCTCGGGAACAAAATTCACCATACTCGGACAAACATGACACAGGAGAATTCATATTTCATATTTTTTAATAACACTGAACAAATGCTAAATAGTTCACATATATTCATAAGTGTGCAAAGAATCAAAAGATATTTGCATCCTGACCATCATACAAATAATCTTCCCCAACCCTAATAAAACATATCACATATACATAACAGCGTATTGTCCACACAAAGCCTGAACAAATGCTAAATAGTTCACATATATTCATAAGTGTGCAAAGAATCAAAAGATATTTGCATCCTGACCATCATACAAATAATCTTCCCCAACCCTAATAAAACATATCACATATACATAACAGCGTATTGTCCACACAAAGCCTGAACAAATGCTAAATAGTTCACATATATTCATAAGTGTGCAAAGAATCAAAAGATATTTGCATCCTGACCATCATACAAATAATCTTCCCCAACCCTAATATAACATATCACATATACATAACAGGTATTGTCCACACAAAGCTTTACATTTTTAGGACACTTCACATGCCACTTGCTTTATAAAAAGTTGTGATAATAATTGGAAACCTCATTGCTATGGTTTTGTGTAGACTACCTCAAGCTTCTTCACCCACAATGCTGCATTCGGGGTATTTACTGATGTGAGAGGCACACATTAAGTCATAGTGACATCAACATTAAGTAAGTAACAATTTGTTTTAACTGCATTTGCAGGACGGTTGCCTACGATTGATGATGGGCATATATATGTGTTGACCGTCACAGACTATTACACCAACTTTGGTGTCCCAAAAATTCAAAATGAAAAAAATGTGATCTGTGAAAAAAGCAGTTAATCATGATTCTTAGCAATGCATGGTGTGAAGGCGCAAATTTGAGACAAAATAAATGTTGGCTCTACCGAATAATTGAATGCTAAAGCTGTTATGCAATGTGCCAGGTGTTATGCAATGTGCCAAACACACTGCCCACACACACACATTGTTTGAAAACATTTTTTGTTTTAAAACATTGACATCTATCAAATTGTTTTGTATGTAATGTAAAGATAAAGAGCATATTGAAAGTAGTACAGTGTGAAAATTTCATGCAATTATCTTGTACGGATGCTTTTCTGTACCATTTTAAGCCTTCTCAAAGTTGGCCATTTCCTTTTACCAGATTTTATCACTTGTCAAATTGCGCTCTGGACCATTTTAAACCGATTTTTTAAAGCTTTTCCCAAGCATATGTAGTCTTGAAATAAATTAGCAGTGACAAGACTCATCAGTAGGTTAGGGATAAATCAGAATAATTTAATATGGGTGGCAACTTTTTCCACAACCAAGCCCCCAAAAGTGGTCCATAGAGAAATTTGGAAAAATTAAGGAAATTGTTATTTCGCGCATTTTTGCAGATGTATATCTTGAAATGTATCCACATCAGACTCCATGATCTTTTTATTCTCATTGTATAGGCCATGGATTTGAAGGAAAAAATACAGAAAGTATGATAGGGTGGTTACTTTTAATTTTTGGGGCCATCAAAATGCTATTACCACGAAAGTGCACAAAGGTATAGATAGCCCTTAGCACAAAGGGGAGACACGGGTGATTTCCGCATCTCAAAAACTATTAGAGATAGAGCTTTTTAATATATATATATATATATATTTTTTATTGAGGCTGTATTTATTCTGTCCATAGCATGTAAGCCTGGGTACCCAGGCTTGTTTTCAATGCTGGCCAGCTGTAGTGTTGGTGTTGTCTTACCAAACAGTAGCTGCTGATAAGTTATTTGATTGTCTGCATTTCAGTAGCAGATAGATAGTATGTTGGTACGTTTAGTAGCCTATGTTAGTTTTTTTGGCCCCTCTTGGCATTGTATTTTTGTTCTATTCCTATTACCATGTTAGTTGTTTTCTTAAGGTTCTATGTTAGTGTTTTGGGGTTTTCTTGGGAAGCGTTTTCCGCTTTTTTCTACTTAATTCTATACTAGCCTATTTTATTTACATGTCCATAGGCTTGTACGTAATAGGTGGTTGAGTTATGTTTATTTGAAATTGATTTGATTTATATTGTTGTTGGATATGTTATCTGGCTTTTATATTTCCGGTTATCCCGCCCTGGGCTGTCCAGTTGGTGGGCCGTGACATATCACCTGCCCCCTTGTGGTGCAGTTCAGTTGGGGTTCCCAGTTTTTATTTTGCACAGATATTTTTTTTAACGTTTTTAGGTCAGGGATTTGTCTTTCTTTCACCGTTTGCGCATTCCATGCCTTGGCGGCCATTTCCAGTGTGCTCCTTTCATGGGCTTTGATCTGGCTTCTGGTCTGTCTTAGTAGTGGTGCCTTGCTTGCTCTGGTGTCCCTTAGTGGTTGGGTTAGACGCATAATGTCTTGGCTATATCCATATGCTAATGTTTTTAGGTGGATTATCCTTCTGTTTTCTAGTAGCTTTACTTTAGTTCTTTTGTGTAGGTCATAAGTGGGGTGTAGTTTGTCTACTTTCAGGCATATTTTCAGGGCCCTATTTTGTAGTATCTGCATTTTTTTAAGTAGCTCTGTTTTAGCACCCATGTAGATTACATCCCCATAGTCAAAGTAGGGGAGTACCATGCCTTTGAAGATTTTTATTGACATATCTTGTGTCATATAGTTTCTTAGTTCAGCAAATAGCCATAGTTTGTGATTTACTTTTTGTATGATTTTTGTTAAACACAGATTGGCTATCCAGTTCTAGGCCTAAGTATTTGTAGTGATTTACACTTTCCAGTGTTTGGTTTCCTAGTGTGCATTGTAGGTTTCTTCCTGTGATTGCTGTATGTGAGAAGAGTACTGTTTTAGATTTATTTGCATTGATGGTTATTTTATTGGATTCACACCAGCTGTCCAGTTTTAGCAGGAGGTTGTTCAGTTTGGTTGCTACCTCCTCTACTATGCTTCCTTCTGCATATATGACAGTGTCATCTGCATATAGCTGGAGACATTGTGTCTCCAGCCATTTTTCTAGGTCATTTATGTATAGTATAAATAGTAGTGGTCCCAGGACTGATCCTTGGGGTACACCACAGGTGATAGTTTGTTGGTCTGAGAGTGTACCATTTACTTTAGTTTTTTGCTGCCTGTTGTTTAGGTAGCATTTTATCCAGTTTATTGATTTGGATTTAATGCCCATATTGTTTAATTTTCTTATTAATATGCTGTCGTCTACAGTGTCAAAGGCTTTGCTGAAGTCGATGAACGCTGCTCCAACTAATTTCTTTTGGTTCAATGATGCCAGCACATCACTTGTTAGGTTTGCTATTGTTTTTGATGTGGAGTGGAGTTTTCTGAAACCTCCTTGCCTCTATATTGGTTTTTTCCAGGTGCGCATTTATGTGCCTGTGGAATATTTTTTCAATTAGCTTGCCTGGTGTTTGCAAGATTGATATTGGTCTGTAGTTCCCCATGTTTTGTTTGTCACCACTTTTGTATATGGGGGTGATGGTTGCCATCTTCCATGCTGTGATGAAGTGTCCCAGCTCAAATGATAAGTTGAACAGGTCGACCATGGTATCTGGGATGGCTTGGAGTGCCTCTTTTAGTATTTTTGTGGGGATTCCATCTATTCCACTTGGTTTGTTTTCATCTATGTCATTTATTAGCTGTGTTAGTTCTTTTAGGTCAGTTTTGCAGGTGGGGATTTCATCCTGGATATTTTCTGACTTGTTTTCCCAGATTCTTGTGAATTTCTTTGATAACCTTTGTCCAACCGTGGCAAAGTGTGTATTTAGTTTGTTTGCTGCATCACTATCTGTGTGCATATTTCCATCCTTATCCTGGAAGCTTATCCGTTCTTCTATCTTATTTTTGGGGAATAGTAAGCTCACATTTTTCCAGAACTTATTTGCGTTGCTTCCCCAGTCCTTGTCTTGTTTTTGCTGTCCTTACTGCTTTGAGGGAGTTGTTTCTGGCAGTATTATAGGCCCTTTTATCCTCTGGGTCTTTAGTACTAGTTTCGTTTTGTTGCAATATGCGTTAACAGTTCCCTGACTACCCACGGGTCTTGGTTTCTCTGTATTTTTAGTTTCTTTATGGGACACATCTCATCTAATGATTGTTTTATTTCTGTGACAATGTTATTCCAGTAGATATCAGGGTCATCTCTGTCTGTTGTGAGGTCTATATTTTCATATAGGTGGTTTTGTAGTGTTTCTTTTGAGTAGTTTTTTAGGGATCTGCCCATCTTATATATATATTGGCTTGTGCTTTTGAGTTTTTTCCTCGTTACATATATTAGGTCATGGTCACTTATACCCCAGCTTCTAGTGCCCCATTTTGTGGCATGGTTTGAGTTGGTTAGTATTAGGTCAATTGTTGAGCTATTGTTTCCTAGTCTTGTGCTGTCTGTAATAAGTTGCTGTAGCCCTAGGATTTTGATAGTGGTTTGTAGCATTAGTTTATTTTTGTCGTTGCTACTGTAGTTTATGTTGATTGTTTGTTTGTTGTTTTACGTCCTAGCAACATCTAAGGTCATATCAGGACGGGTACCGACTTGTGACAGTGCGCACTCATGGCAACTTTATAGTGCTGTCCCACTGGGAAACAAGGCCACCGCACCATGACCTGGTATCCCACTCAGTCACATTATCCTGACACTGAGCACACCAGTCCTTGCCATATCCTAATAATGCCGAGCGCCTGGCTAGGAAGCAACAAGTATCAATTTTAAAGTCATTGGTTTGACTCGACCGGGACTCGAACCCACGACCTACCAGCACGGGAGACGGACGCTCTAACTCATTCAGCCATCCCGTCTGGTCAGTTTATGTTGAAGTCCCCTAGCACAAAGATTTCTGCATTTGTTAGTTTTCTCACTGTATTTATACTCTTCTCTAAAGTTTGAAGGAATGTTTCAATATCCCCGGATGGTGGTCTGTAGAGGCTTGCTATGGCTATGTTAGCCTGCTTCTCATTTTTTATTAGGCACCATAGTAGCTCCAGGTGTTCATTTGAGTTGTTTGCTATTTTTAGGTTTTTTGATTGATTGGTGGTTTCTTTACGCCGTGTCGGCAGCATAGGCCATATTCACGGCGGCTATTTTTAGGGCCTCAGTGTCTAGATTTCTTGAGGTTTTGCAGTAGATTGCAAGCCCTCCACCTTTGTTTGTTAGGTTTGCTATGTTAATTTGCTGACTGTCATTACGTACAAGCCTATATCCTTCTATGTTGAGGGTGTTGTCTTGATGTCTCTCACTGAACCATGTTTCTGACAGTGTTAAAACATCAAGATTTCCATTTTTTAGGTGCATTTTTATTGTGTCTATTTTATTGGATGCACTCTGGCAGTTTAGGTGGGCAAAGTGTGTGCCCCTTCCCAGCCTGCATTCAATTTCATCTACCATCTTTCTTTACCTTTAGGTTCAGCGTTTGTTAGATTTCGAGAGTTTTTTTTACTTTGATTGTTTTATGGGCATATGGTGCATACAGTACATATGTCCTGTTTTGTTATATATAGTTTCATACATAATTAATAAGTTATTTTGCTGTTTTGCTTGCTTGGGTTTACTGTGTCTATTTTATATTTACTTTATTTTGCTTATTAATTTTGGTTTCTATTCATTAGCGTTTGTGAGGCGTACCTTGACTTTTTGTAGGATTTCTCCCATTCTATTCTTGTATCCCTGTTTGACTGTTTCCCCATCACTGGCACTGTCCAGGAACACGATGTCTTCCAGGACTTTTTCGTTGGTTTTGCACCATTCTGGCGATCTCCATATTTTCTTGGCCATAGCCTTTATCGTGTATGGATTTTCTGCATTGTCTATCAGCCTCATTACGTCATGTTTTTCATGAAATTTGGCCATGATAGAACAGTAGTATTGTTCGGCTGATGTGTATTTCTTTCCTTCTTTGCCTGTAATCTTGCATGCGTATAGGTTGCTGAAGGGGGAGTTGTGCCCTTGGAAGGATACTCCCCAGGCATGTTCCCTGGTTGCTGCTTTTTCCAGGGTGATTTCTTCTATTTCTATTTTTTCGAACTCATTGGGCGAGTACATCTTCCCGTTTATCTCGATATTGCATCCTCTCATCTTGACCGTTTCTATTTTCTCATTTTTGCTTTTGTTTTCAATGGCCAGTGTGTACATTTGTTGTACTGTCTTTTCACTCAGCATTTCTGCTTCTGTCCTGATTGATACTTTGTTATAGTCTTTTTTGTTTGTAGAGTTTTCTTTTTTTGGAAGAGTTCTTTTCTCTGCGATTCTTTTTCTAGTTGGATTCTGATGCTCCTTGGCCTATCTAGGTTTTTTTCGTTGCTCTGTGGGGATGCCTCTTCAGGCTTCTGATTTTGGCTTTTGCCTTCTGTCTGCTCCATGTCTGCCTCACTGTTTTCAGTGTTTTGTCTTTCTGTTTTTGTTTCTTCCCTAGACGGTACGCTTTAGTCACTACCGTCCATCCAAAGTCGCAGTCCGCTTCGCTCAGCATGTCTGTGATTGTTTTCTCCATGTTTTCGTCCTCTCTTTCAGGGATACCATGCACGACAACGCTGAGCTTTTTGTTTTCATCTTTCTGTGTTGGTTTTGGTTTTGGGGCAGGGTCGGTGGGTGTTCTGTTTATTTCAGTGGGTGTTTTCCTTGCATCATTGGTGGTTTTGTTGGCATTGGTGTTGTTTTCTTTTGTTTTGAGTTTTTCATACTCTGCTTTGTACCATGAGCACTCTATTTGTAGAGTGCTATATGCCATTTGGAGTGTCTGTAGCCTGCTCTCATATTTATTGTCATCGTCATTGCCATTTGGTTTTGTTTTGTTGTTTCTGTTTCCGGTTGCACCCATGTCTTTTCCCGTGTTGTTTTCGTCTTCATTTTTTTTTTGGCTGTCTCGTGTGAGTTCCTCTTTTACTGTCTGGATTACCAGTTTCACTATATCCTCCTTGCTTAGCTGCTGACTTACTTTTACAGCTGTTTTCGCGACATATTCGGGGTTTTGGTTGTTTCCCGCCATTTTTTAACAGCCGTTTCTGCCTGCTTTAATTTTTCCTCCTTTGTGCGTCTTCCTTGCTGGCTATCTGCCACCTTGTTTTCCTTTCCTTTGTTAGCAGTTGCTGTGTTTTTCTGTGGTTTTTGTTGTTGTTTTTTTTTGCGTTTTTCTGTTCATTTTATTTTCCTCCTTATATGTTGTTGATTTTATTTTCCTATATTTCCGATTTTATTTTATGTTGTTGATTTTGAAAATTGGAGCACACATTCTTTGTATCAAAAGAAGCATATCTGCAGAGTTTCAAAGCTCTATCTTCAGTAGGGGGGTCATATGATGAAGGATCTTGCAAAAAAATCAAATCTTACCCCCTCCAGGAAGTATACTGAATGTGCCTAGATTTGCCTGAATCAAGTTATTATATGAAGAACTGGTCCAGTTGAGTGCAATAAGGTGGTTTGCGAATTTATATATGTCATTACCAACATGTCCCAACATGACGAACCAAAAATATTCAATGGTCAATTTTTGTTTCTCCATCCCTAGCTCTTGAACTATGAAAGTTAGTGTTTTTAACCCGATATTTGTAATTGTGAGCCAATGATTTCCACCATGATACAGAATTTGTACCATGGCCTCATTGTTGTTGTTGTTCGGACAGCCTAGCTGTGCCATGCTGGCTGTCGCATACAGCCCCGACATACGTGGGAACTGCAACCGCAATAACCCCTGGACATGGTCGATAATGCCATCATCCAGCCACTTATCGTTATCCACCATATCCCGGGCGGCAGCGACTGGTGCTGTCAGGAGTGTGGGCGGTTGCACCCGTCCGTTTCCAGTGTAACGCTCCGGAGCACAAACCACCTCAACCTCCATCTCTTCATCCATCCAACGTGTGCCTGCAACGGTTAAAATACATAGATATAACAAGATTCTACTTTAAATGTCTTATAATAACAACCATTAGGAAATACAAAATGATGAGATAATGACATTGTGAAATCACAAATCAGAGGCACAGGACATAATCATAATAAAATATTTTCATTACTAATATACTCACTCTGCATAGAATGATGCATGACATGAAAAAACCACACGACCTAAGCATAAAATATTTTCATTACTAATATACTCACTCTGCGTAGAATCCTTCATGACATGAAACACCGACAGGACATTATAATAACATTGTGAAATCACAAATCAGAGGCACAGGACATAATCATAATAAAATATTTTCATTACTAATATACTCACTCTGCATAGAATCAGCCATGACATGAGAAAACGCAACGACATATGCATACTAAAATATTTTCATTACTAATATAATGGGTGAACAAACATAAGCCGTGTTCACACCTCGGCGTTAACTCGCCTCATCTAGTTCGCCTAATCTAAGTCGGTTCACATTGGCCGTGTGAACCCGATGTTGAGGCGGATTAGGGCTGAGTCGCCGCATCTAGTTCGCCTCATCTAGTTCGCCTCGCGTGGTGGTTTAAACGAAGCGAACTAGCTTGAGTCGACCCATAGTGCCTGTGTGTACGGTAGCGGTTTAGATGATGCGGATTAAGGACGTCACAGTCGAGACCTTAGTTTGTTGACTTTTCGGTAAATTTGGTCTATGAACCTGCTAGAAGTGCACATATATTTTTTTCATCATTTATTTTTAGGGTTTCACTGCCCAGCAGAAGTTTTGACCGTTCCAAACCAATACGATTCAGTCATTACATATCTAGGTCGAACCCACACTCTCTCGTGCCAGCGTCGACGAACCCAAAATGGCGCTGGTTAGTCTGGACTTGCTCATGCGCAGATATCAATTTCCGCCTTAATCCGCTCCGTGTGTGGACACGACACTAGTTCGCCGCATCTAGTTCGCCTCATCTAGTTCGGCCTAAAGTTGTGGGTGTGAACACGGCTTTAGATCAGACTTGCCTCTAATTTCAATGTCATATAATAATGAACATTGTGAAATAAAAAAGTAAAGCACTCGGTAGTGAATCGTATTGAGCACATCTGTTGGTGCCATCGGTCACTTCAGCATCTTGCGGTCACCTAAGAATAAAATATATAGACCTAACCCTACCACGCTTTAAAACATCCATAGTACAATGCTAATAAATTAACATTACTCACCCAGTATGGAATCTGCAGAGGAAGGGACCGACTCCAGATGACTGCTATGGTATGGCTTAAGTTGGCAGTACGGTAGCTTCTGATTGCCTTTTATTTCTTCAAGTTCGACCCCCTGGCAGATGTCAATGTTCAGCACCCTGCAATGAATATTATATATGCATAAGGAAAAAAACCTATGTGTAGCCTTTGAGTACCCCGCAATGGCAATGAAAGACATGTAAATAATTAATATTATAGACGCCTAATCCTGCACTGACAATGAAATGTAGCCTTTGACACAATTGTGTGTAACTTGATAAATGTCAAATGCTGAGTATCATGTAATGTAATGACAATGAAATACATGTAATGAATTCATTAATATTATATACGCATAAGTAAAAAAATATAAATGTAGCCTTTGACACAATTGTGTGTAACTTAATCAAATTAAAATTTAACCCCAAAAGATCTTTACTAGTTCTATCTATACACACCTATATGGGCCGGTCCACTTGGGCTCCATCTTCCCCCCCTTTCCGACCCACGTTCCTCATATTTCCCCTGAGGACCGTATCACCAGCGGCAATCGTGAACGTCCTCACGCATATGCAGCCTTCATCTTAGTGTGAACTACCTCCATGTTGGCCAGCACCTTAATATTGACATCATCCATGGCCGCCTGTCAATGGGAGACCATCTCCTCCAACACGATGACTGGTGGTTCAGATGGGGGAGGAGTGTCATCACTAACTGGATCCATCCCTAGAGGTGACCGTGGGTTGACGGCCAAACATCAGGTAGAATGGTGTGAACTAAAATAAAAATAAGGATAGAAATCCTTTACTACCGTATGGCCATATTATAGTTGTAAGTATGTTTGGTGGAAACAAGTTTGATGGCTGGAAACTAAACATAATAACAATTTACTGTGTGTATCGGTTAAAAATGAATATATTGTGGTATTGTATCCACAAACCAAGATGGGATTAAATTACCTTGGTGGTCTTCTGTGGCTGTGTCCGGATTGAGTAGGCCACTTGCTCCAGATGCATGTCCCAGTCGGTCTGGTTTTCATTCATCAGTTTGCTTAGTCGTATCTTCAGCGTCTGGTTTGTCCGTTCGTCCAATCCATTCGTCTGGGGGTGGTAGGCGCTTATTACAGATCTAGTGATGTTGAATTTCCGGCATACTTCATCATTTATCTAAAAAAATATTTTAAAAAACAAGAATCTTTTAAACATACCATATTATATCTCTTTTGAAGTAACAATACTTCAACTACGGGCAAGGATGTTGCTAGGACGTAAAACAACAGACAGCTTAATGATAATGGTGTGTGCCTAGTATTACTTAAGCATTGGTGGCTGGTCAGCACGCATATAATACCATACATTTATTATGCAAAGAGGAGCCAGGCATTATTAGGGTATGGCAAGGATGTTGCTAGGACATAAAATAACAAGCAGCTTAATGATCAGGATGTGTGCCTAGTATAACTTAAACTATTGGTATCTTAGAATAGAAATATACCAGTCATGATGGATGCGTTGTGTCTGTCAGGTGGTTAACTGTCATGCTGGGTACATAATTAAGTTATTAGAATATACCTATCATGCTGGGTACATAATTTAGTTATTATCTTAACCTACCTCTGCTACAAATTCACGGCCCTGATCAGAAAGGAGTCTCTTTGGAGCTCCCCATCTGAAAAAGACAAATTCTACTTTGTTAACAAAAATGAAACAACATGCCAACACATCACAAATGACAAAACGGGTTAATTTTCCATTAAAATGAAGTGCATGGAAAAAGTAACCCCATCTGTAAAATACATATTCTACTTTGTTTAAAAAAATGACACAACATGCCAACAGATACTGCATATCACAAATGACAAACCAGGTTAATTTTCCATTGAAATGAAATACCTGGAAAATGTCTGCTTTGTCGGTGGACAAAAGATTATTCCAAATTGACTGCACTGTATTACAAGGTAACAAAGTTAGCCTGTATTAAAACATACCTGCATATGAATGTCTGGATCCCACAAGCTACCCCCGAGGCTGCTTTGGACTTGAGGGGAAAGAAGTCCACAAACTTTGTGAAGTAGTCGATGAAGGTCAACACGTATTTATTCCCATCACCAGTCATCGTCAACGGTCCTGCAAATACAGTTAAAAAAGATTGTTTTAACCATTAGTCATAACGCATTGCGTATATTAATAATAGCTACTCCAAACAGGCTGCCAAGAGTGACTCAGCCATTTCAAAAAACAGTTTGGAGTACCTAATATTAATTCAGTTTGGAGTACCGAATAGTAAATGTGAGATAACAAAATCTATCAAGTAGATTTCAATTATTAGTATGAGATGTATTGTATTGATACATGGCTAGGGAGGAGAGGAAGGCGGTAGTTGGAATAAAACACTTTATTCATAGGTCAAGTGCAGACAATATGAGAACATAAGACAATTTCAGGTAATTAATTAGAAGCAATGAGGATAATGAACAGTTAAGGCAATCAGGATAATGGAAGAATACATATATGAGGTACAATGCGGTAACAAGTGAGAGTCATCAAGGACCTAAGGTCAATGTCGATCGTGGGGGAGGGCCCCCGAAGAGCCCTCCACCAAAACGGAGGAGAGGGCTCGAGGGGCGCCCGAGGGGGCGATCCGAGGAACGTAGGCGTGCACGGTGTCGGATGTCCAGGTGCCCTGGGCCATTGTGTCCTCCAGGGGCACCCCGGCGTGCTGGCAAGCCTGGGCGGCTCCCCGGCGAAGGCTGTAGCCATCCAGGGAGGGCACCCCGAGGGCGCGGAGGGCACCGCGGAGTATGGCTGTCAGGGTGCGCGGGTCGAGAGGGCGGCCCGAGGCCTGATTGCCTTAACTGCGAGCATTACGACCAACCCTTTCAGACTTAAATTGTTTGGATAAAAACAATGCCTAGGTGATGTATTTA
This sequence comes from Branchipolynoe longqiensis, assembly GCA_030323885.1. NCBI lineage: Eukaryota > Metazoa > Annelida > Polychaeta > Phyllodocida > Polynoidae > Branchipolynoe > Branchipolynoe longqiensis. The sequence goes on along the minus strand of JASIRB010003877.1, from coordinate 68,895 downwards.
TTTCAGGGAACATTAATATTTCATCTCCGAGGTGGGCAAATGTAAAAAAAAAAAAAACCTCATGGCAATATGATAAAGACCCAATACATTATAAATTTTCTGAAAGCTGGATGAATTTCCTATCCAGCCATGTACATTTTATTATGATATTCACAAACAGGCGAATGCAAGGTACTATGGAAAACACGTAAAAAAAAATATTAAAATTTAAAATCAGTGTGAATACAAATTTTAAAATGATTGTAAAAAAAAAATGCTTCTATATATTTTTAGAAGCCAGAATAACCCCTTGGAAGAGTCAACAAGTTGTTTCAATGCTAGATCTGATATGGCTATTTTCTACAATCATATATGTGCATGATCAACAATACAAAAAAAGTCAGAAAATAAATCAGTTGCCATAGGAGTACACTAAAAGTCATCCACTGAATGGTAAAATGTTATAAGCTTTCACCCAACTACCTAAGTACAGAATACAATAGCAACCAAGCAGTCTACATATATTCACTATTTTACAATTTAGACCAGACGGGATGGCCGAATGAGTTAGAGCATCCGTCTCCCGTGTTGGTAGACCATGGGATTGTGGGCTGGAACCCTGGTCGAGTCAAACGAATGACTTACAAATTGATACTTGTTGCTTCCTAGCCAGGTGCTCGGCATTATTAGGACACTGGTTGACTCAGTGTCAGGATAATGTGACTGAGTGGGATATCAATCAGGTCATGGTGCTGGCGGTCTGGGCCCGTATGCAGGAGTCAGTGTTAGCGGGGTTTGGTGTTACAGCCTATTACCGATTAGCTATCGCCGATGTCAGGAACTGTGTCAAGTCGTATGCACGAGCGCGTAACACTAACATTTTAGCTAAACGTGAAATTATTTATAGATTTGGGAAATCCCTCTGCGTCTTTACCGATATATTAGGCTTAAATCTATTAAATGCGATCATATTTAACACAATTAAATACGTAATAAGTGAAATTTGAGGAAATTAACACTAAATTCGAAGCAATATTAACGCTGCCGCCGTAGAAGCGGCGATATTAATATTTATATGTTCGAATCAACGAACGTAAAGTAAACAAATCGCAGCAGCAGCCGCTTTCCATACTGGCGGCGGTTTGTTTACTTTACGTTCGTCGATTCGAACATATAACTATTAATATCGCTGCCAATACGGCGATAGCCTTAATAATGCTTCGAATTTAGGGTTAATTTCCTCAAATTTCACTTATTACGTATTTAATTTTGTTAAATATGATCGCATTGAATAGATTTGGGCCTAATAAACTCGCTAAACCTGATATTTTTTAGGGTTAAGGTAACACCGGTTAAGCCTTTGGTGTTAGGCCTAACACTGACTCGTGCATACCATTTTTTCGCCGCTAACCCGGAATTCCCGACAAACACCGTTTTGCCTCGCTAACACTGACTCCTGCATACGGCCCCTGGTATCCCAATGGGGCAGCACTATAAATTCGCCATGAGTGCGCACTGTCACAATTCAGTACCCATCCTGATGCTGTAGGACGTAAAACAACAACAAACAAACATACAATTTAGACCAGTGTACGGAAAATCACGTACTGAAGTCACAATGACTTTTCATATTCATACGGATTATTCCGTACCAAAGTCTGAAAGGGTTAATATGCGACTGGCCAAATTCACATATATCGCACAGATTACTTTTCGGGGGGGTGGGGGGGGGGAAGAAATAGAACTATTTCCACTAGAATTTTCCCCCAATTCTATCACATGCATCTCCACCTGTTTGGTCGCAAAATGAGGCTCAAAGTGGGGAGCTAATATTATTCACTCATCAATGACAAATTTGTACGTACCTATCAAATCCATCCCAACTAGCTCTAAAGGCTCCGTTACTTTGATGGGCTGCAGCTCAGGGGCCCGGGTTGTCAGTGTCTCATGTCGCTGGCAGGCGCTACACGACCTTATGTAGCTGGTAACATGCTCTTTTACCCCAGGCCATCGGTAGTGGGCCGATATCTTGGCCAATGTGCTATTGACGCCACTATGCCCTCCTAGTGAACTGGAATGGTACAGTTTAAGTATATCTTTGACCTCGGTCAAAGATGTCACGACCTTCTGCTTCTGATCCCTCCTTATTCCTACGAAGTAGAGTTCTTTTTCTGTTAAAAAAAACAACAGAGTATAATGTCAAGCAACAGGTTATTTTATTTATACTAAGATTTAATACTTACATAGTCTAGTTATTATATGATTTATAAGTTGATGGTTGAATTTCAAGTTTTACTTTTCTCCACAAAATCTAATTTAAATGGCAGAACTTGCCCTGAGGTCATGGCGCTTCTTTTGGTACGCAAGGGAGCACGAGCCAATTAAAGATAGCGTGTTTTTAGTCGTTTTTATTTGCACCAATGAATAGTCACTAAATACACCCATCATACAATTGGACTTTGCGCGTAGCGCGTGGATGTGCATGTACTATGATGTAGCTATGACACCTATGTGAGTATTTATTATAAAAGCATTTTATCTCAATGGAACATATTCTGCGGATTAAATAACTCTCTTGGCCATCTATCAAACATCCTTAAAATTTCACAACATGTATAGAACTAATAAAGGAAGAGTTAAATTGTAGCTAGAACCGCTTCGCGGCGATCGGCGTTTTTTCGCACATAGCTACTAAGCTAGTGTAGGTACGTGCGCCGAATTCGCCGATCGCCGTCACAGCGGGCGTTTTTTCCCTGTGACACCGATCTCACTTTTCTATTGGCTGACCCAATTACAGTGCCCCAAATAAATGCCTCCTCATTGGCTAGAGACATGTTTTGCATATATAATGAACATGATGTCATAGAGGACTTCCCAAGCTATTGCCTCGTGTTAATTTCTTTCTGATTGACAGTTTATTTCTGGTACAGGAAGAATTTCCCCCAAATGAGAAGATTTTGTACAGTATTCATCATCAAAAATCGACATCAAAGCAGGTATGGTCCCAAATTAAAATATATAGGTCCCATCCTAAATGTATTTATTGTTGTATCTGTGAAATACCAGGAGGCAATTTGCCAGAGAAGTGTATGAACGAGCTTGCGGAATAAAATTTTACCAAATCTGAAATCATGCAATGTGCAACAAATGCCACTCAACAAATTGAGTGCACACACATGCATTTTGTACATTGTTCAATGCAATTAATTATAATCCTTCAATATCTACATTAATTTTGATAAGAGTATGTCAGTATATTTTACAGTATGTGATAATTGAGTGCACACACATGTATTTTGTACATTGTTCAATGCAATTAATTAGAATTCTTCAATATCTACATTAATTTGGATAACAGTATCATAGTATGTCAGTATATTTTACAGTATGTGATTATTGAGTGCACACATATGTATTTTGTACATTGTTCAATGCAATTAATTCTAATTCTTCAATATCTAGATTAATTTCAAAATTTGGATAAGAGTATGTCAGTATATTTTACAATATGTGATTATTGAATTTATTCCACAGCTATTTTGTGGTGCATTTCTTCAGCACTTGCCTAATGCTATGCTTTCATTCCAGATGAAATGAAGACATATTAAAGTTGCATAGTCTGATGGTTTTGAATTTCTGTATTTTTTCTGAGAGTGTTTGTTTGTTTGTTTGTTGTTTTATGTCCTACCAACATCTAAGGTCATATCAGGACGGGGTTTTTCTGAGATATATGCACTCGCAGCAGATCTGATTGCCGATGACCTTGTATTTTTGTAATTCTTTTTTAATACAACTTTTACGATTTTACAATCGTAAAGTTAAATTAAGTAGGTCAAGTTATGCGGAGGTCTAATATTATAGCGGTGGGGAAAAGGACCAGTTCGGGTGAATATACCGTTCTGTAACCCTAAATACCACTGCAATACCTTGTATTTTTGTAATTCTTTTTTAATACAACTTTTAAGATTTTACAATCGTAAAGTTAAATTAAGTAGGTCAAGTTATGCGGAGGTCTAATATTATAGCGGTGGGAAAAGGACCAGTTCGGGTGAATATACCGTTCTGTAACCCTAAATACCACTGCAATACCTTGTATTTTTGTAATTCTTTTTTAATACAACTTTTACGATTTTACAATCGTAAAGTTAAATTAAGTAGGTCAAGTTATGCGGAGGTCTAATATTATAGCGGTGGGAAAAGGACCAGTTCGGGTGAATATACCGTTCTGTAACCCTAAATACAACTGCACACATTGAATTTTCAAGTGATCTCATACTTGAGGTTATGAGGCGTGAACATAATAATTATAATAATTATTATGTTTGATCATTATTAATAATTATCTTTAACTAGTCAATGGTGATTTTTGTGATTGATCTAGATAGAGAATTCTTCTGGCTTTCAGGTACTTCAAAGATGTTATTAATTCGGTGAGAAATAAGAAAGTTACAGCAATTTCCCTACGAACATAGTATGTTTTGATCACAGGTTATGAGGCGTGAACATAATAATTATTATGTTTGATCATTATTAATAATTATTTTTAGCTGGTCAATGGTGATTTTTGTGATTGATCTAGATAGAGAATTCTTCGGGCGTTCAGGTACTTCAAGGATTTTATTAATTCGGTGAGAAATAAGAAAGTTACAGCAATTTCCCTACAAACACAGTATGTTTTGATCACACCTTCTGCCATTGTTTTAAGGTTAATTGTGAGGACATAATTTGGCTAATTAAAATTAATGAAATAATCATAACTTTTTTATTTCTCAACGGATCGCAATGATCTAAGTGTTATTTTCTTTGTCTCTTCATCCTCTTTCAAATGAGCCCAGTTACACTCAAATTGGAGGATTTTGAAATTTTGACTCACATACCTAGCTAGTGCATGTAGTAATCACTGTAATGTAGATACAAGATTCGCCCCGTACTGCGTGTACTACAAGTACCGGTGTCGTATTGTCAGCGCCCGGTCATCGTCAGCGGCCTGTCGTGGCTTCTGCGCATGCGCGGATTTTCGCACGTTGCGGCGATCACTGCTATTGTTTTGTTTACACTCGGCGATTCGACGCTGATCGAGCTGCTACGTTAATATCGCTTGGAATTTAAGGTTAATTTAATTAAATTTCATTATTTGAGTATGTAATTCTGTTAAATATGATCGCATTCAATAGATTTCGGCCTAATCGGTCCCTAACACAGCCGGGTACCGTGCCTGAGCTTGTAGCCGGCGAGGGAATGGGTCTTTTGCATATGTCTTAAAATCCGCGCATGCGCAGAAGCCACGACAGGCCGCTGACGATGACCGGGCGCTGAGAATACGACACCTGGGCCGCGTTCAGGGTACGTCTCGGAGACGTCTCGGCGACGCTTTTTGTTCTATTTGCGTTCAGGGTGCGTCTCGGCGACGCCTCCCTTTTCAATCAGGAGACAAAAAGCGCTTCGAAAATGGCCGCCGTATCCAGTACTTTCAGCCTATCACAGCGAAGCATTTCCAGAGTATCCAGTAGTTTCAGCCTATCACAGCGCAGCTTGTCCATTGCAAATGGCCGCCGCCTATGGGGGCGGCCATTTTCGAGGCGACCAACTACTGTTGTGGTTCAGACTGGCGTGACGTCATGCCCGTCGCCGAGGCGCCTCCGAGACGGAGCCTGAACGCGGCCCTGGTGGTGAATCTTTTATCTAGTAGTAGTAGTAATGATGTACCTCGTGTCACTGTCACATCGGCGTGAAACGTCCTTACGTGCAAATAGTCGTTTAAAAGGACACCAAGATTATAATTTATGAGAATAGGTGGAGTGTACAATAAAATCGCCTGGCACACAAAGAAACATAGAATAAGTGATAGAGAGATAGTTTAATTAGTTAGTACATACTGTCTGCATCCCAGTAGTGAGTTGACACTTGATGCTTCAGTTTTCTGATCTCTTTGCCTCCTCCTGCTGGATATGTCTGAGTACGAAGATAATGAATCAGGCGTCCTGCATTCTCAGTGTGGGCCTTGAATGTTACCAGTAGATGCGTCATTGTTGATTGTACTTGTGGTTATTATACAAATATGTCTTAGTGAACCGTCTTAGGCCACGCTTGTAGAGAATATCCAAACGGCTGTATCCAAATACGTTAAGCCACTATTTGAAACTGGCTCATTTTTGACGCAAGCACAGACGACGCTGTTGGATTCTGACGCATGCGCAGAAGCGATATTTGGGAAATAACGTCTGGGAAATGAGACGCTGACACCGGTGTTTCGACTTTTCGGCAGCCATTATTTATGGTTTCACTACGGTGCTGCCACGATTATTAATGAAATAGTTCAACGAGAGTGTGCTATCATAGTTTATACTGAAACAATATCCTTTGCCTTCAGTCGTTCCTTGTGTCGGACATTCTTTCCTGAGACGCCACAACATGGCTCGCACTGGATAAGATTTTCGCTGTGATGATACTCTTTTTTGGAAAGTAGGATTGAACCAGCTTGTATCACTGTTTATGCAGTAAGCGGCATCAGCTATTAACTAATTCAGATTATAATTGCATTTTAAAACAGATAATAGACCAGAAATATCCGTTTCAGCCAAACGGAATCTCGATGGGCGATAATGTACAGCTTTCCAAGTTTAATGCAATGAATGAATGATCATGCCATAAACTAGATACAAGATTCACCCCGTACTGCTGCAGTAGGGGTGCAAACCAACCCTATGTAAAAGCTGTCGAGAATGCGGGTCAAAGAATTGAGAGCCTAATTTAGGTACCCCAGTTAAAATTTTCAAATTATTCCAAACATTCAAATTATAATTTCATTGGAAGCTCCAATGAATCAAAAGCAATATGCTTTTTGAATTTTTAAGATATTCCAAAAATTGAATGAGATATGTGCATTTGAAGTTTGTTGAATTTAAGATTTTTTGTATTAGCTAATGCACTAGAGAAGTGCCTTATTTAGGGCTGTTAAATAGACTAATTATAACAACATTTCCTTGTAGTTTCTTTATTAATGATCCTATCCTGATCAAACTTCACACCAAGGTTCTTCCTCGTATTCCAAATCACCCCAGCTTATCAAAACTGATATAAAAAAATTAGATCACCGGAAAATGTAGGTTTCCATGGCAACCATAATGCAATCACTCCCACCTACAATATGAGTCAACTGTAGCTATTTTTAAATAATGGTCAGATCCTGATGAAATTTCACATCAAGATTCTTCTTGGTCTGTCAAATCACCTCAGCTTGAGAATCCAGTCAAAGCAACCAAACCAACAACCAACAACCAAACAACCACCGACATCAAACCACCAACAACCAAACCAAACACCACCAAACACAACAAAACACCATTGATCTAACGACTAACGTAGCCGACGCATCCCTCGACCCTCCCGCGGGGGCCGTGCGTGAGTCACTCAACTAGAGAATCCAGTCAAAACAACCAAACCAACAACCAACAACCAGCAACAACAAACCACCAACATCAAACCAACAACAACCAAACCAACAACAACCAAACCAACAACAACCAAACCAACAACAGCCAAACCAAACACCGTTGATCTAAGGACTAATGTAGCCGACGCATCCCTCGACTCTCCCGCGGGGGCCGCGCGTGAGTCACTCAACTAGAGAATCCAGTCAAAACAACCAAACCAACAACCAAACAACCACCAACAACAAACCAACAACCAAACCAAACACAACAAAACACCGTTGATCTAACGACTAACATAGCCGACGCATCCCTCGACCCTCCCGCGGGGGGCGCGCGTGAGTCACTCAACTAGAGAATCCAGTCAAAACCACCAAACAACCACCAACAACAACCAAACCAACAACAACCAAACCAACAACAACCAAACCAAACACCACCAAACACAACAAAACACCGTTGATCTAACGACTAACGTAGCCGACGCATCCCTCGACCCTCCCGCGGGGGCCGCGCGTGAGTCACTCAACTAGAGAATCCAGTCAAAACAACCAAACCACCAACAACCAACATCAAACCAACAACAACCAAACCAACAACCAAACCAACAACAACCAAACCAAACACAACAAAACACCGTTGATCTAACGACTAACGTAGCCTAATTTCACAATCTAAGAAGCAACAATTATTCTTTACATATGTCTTATTGATAGCCCGCTACCTTTGAGTTGAAAAAATATAATATAATATCTAGTTTAATAAGATTTAAAAGTGAAATCGATGCGTTCTGCAGCCGCCATCTTGTCTTTTTGCATTCTCGCCCATTTCACCAACTCTGTGCCTATATGGGTAGCCATTTGATACTGGAGCCACAGTTTCTAGGTCATGTTCCATACTAAACCTATTTTCGCCTGTATTTAGACCACGTTGTTCACCCGTGACCGTGTAATACATTGCATTAGACTTGGAAATCTGTGCATTATCGCCCATCGAGATTCCGTTTGGCTGAAATGGATATTTCTGGTCTATTATCTGTTTTAAAATGCAATTATAATCTGAAAAGGGGTATATAGTATATACCCCTTTTCAATGTTTGTAAACATCGTGTATGCACGCGCAGTTTGGCTGCAGAACAAATGCACACTGCCATTGAGTTTGTCGGTACGCGCAGTGCAAAACGTTAATTTTATTCAAAATTAATAGAAATGCAGAACCCTAACCGTATAAATTTAATATATTCTGTTCCTTGAATGTGTTTTCTATGGCCGTAATCGATTAACACGACCCAAGCGATTTGGGTCACCCGAGTCGTCAAAATTTCAAATTGAACACCGCAAGCAGAAGCGACAAATACACGTGCCGTATGCAAAACAACCCGACCCCAGTAACCCACCTCTTGGCTGGGGTTTGCAAGGAGCGATGATGTCACATTTGCGCTGGTACCGTCCTGCAGGATAACAGCTATTAAAAAACAAAAAAAAGGGCCACCATTTTATTCACCCTGAGCGTGGAGAAGCATATTCGATTATTCGAACCGAGTCTGCAGGATGTGCTCATGCACCAAAAAGTGGCTCGGGTGACCAGAGTCGATTAATCAATTACGCCCTATATGTGTTCCAGGCGGTTTGTTTCTAGGTGGTGTGGCTGAAGTTTAGAGATATTTCACTTTTTCTGTATGAAGATAATTCAAGATTGCTCACGGCCATTGACAATGCATTGAGTTTGCCGGTACGCTCAGTGCAAAATGTCTATTTTATTCAAAATTAATAGAAATACAGAACCCTAACCATATAAATTTAATATAATCTGTTCGTTGAATATGTTTTCTATATGTGTTCCAATTCAGAGAATTGGTTTGTTTCTAGGTCGTGTGGTTTTAGAGATATTTCACTTTTTCTGTATGAAGATTGCTCATGGCCATTGACAATGCATTGAGTTTGCCGGTTACGTGCAGTGCAAAACGTCTATTTTATTCAAAATTAATAGATATGCAGAACCCTAACCTTATAAATTTAATATAATCTATTCGTTGAATATGTTTTCTATATGTGTTCCAAGCGGGTTGCTTCTAGGTGGTGTGGTTTTAGAGATATTTCACTTTTTCTGTATGAAGATTGCTCATAGCCATTGAGTTTGCAGTGTGACAGTGTGTCGTCCTGCAGCCAAAAGGTGCGAGCACTGACCTAGATACCTATGCTGACGTCATATGAAATAGGTCTATAGAGGGAGTGCACGTGATGTCATCACTCAGCGGTCAGCGGCTAACCATCTTGGATCCCTAACCATGTTGTGAATGCATGCAGATGCAGTAAAACAGAGTTTTCTTGTGTTCTGGTAGGTTCTGGGAAGTTTACATCCAATGTGTTTACTTACAGCACTTTAGCAACACCTTCTGAGGCCAAACTGCTCAAAACAGTGACAAATAAACCAACAAATCAGTAAATAAGCACAGTGTAGGCAGTTGCAAGCCTGCTGTATGTAATCCAATATGGCCACCGAAAGTTGTCTTGTGACGTCATTACACCCCCTCTATAGAGGGTATGCACTAACATCACGCTAAACAGAAGTACGTCCATTGTGGCGATAGTACCCACAATAACAAAGCCAACAAACTCAATGCATTGTCAATGGCCATGAGCAATCTTTATACAGAAAATGTGAAATATCTCTAAAATTACACCACCTAGAAACAAACCGCTTGGCACACATAGAAAAACAAATTCAACAAGAAGATATTAGATTAAAGGTTAGGGTTCTGCATTTCTACTAATTTTGAATAAAATTGACGTTGAGAGTAGAACAAAGAACATATAAAATTGTGACACTGAAACATGCGTGACATGGAAAGGAAAAGTGGTTTCTTCATGATGAAACAAATACCACAGAGGATGAAAAAGTATTTATGCATATTAGTTTTTGATGTAGTGGACATATTTCAAAGTAATCTTGGAAACACTTCCCTAACTTCTGACGTTCTTAGAATTGTAACACATGTTTCATGTAACATGTAACGCATGTTTCATGTGACACTCAATAATGACTTGGGTTAGAAACTGCTAATATTATTCAAAAAATGTATTTGTTCAGGGCATTATTTGTACCCGTTACATGTATGCAAGTATTTCTTTTGAGTGTTATAAGTTTTCTTATGTAAAAAAAATTATTGTGATGACTTAGAGGATGAAGATGACAACAGGTGAACACGTGTTTCTTCTTCATCGATGTGTGACACACCACATCAATAACATCATAGCACAACATCCTGTTTATGACTTGACACCACATCATCAGTGGGTGTGTCGATACCCATGGTATATTTGAAAATCGTGGTGAGAAGAGATTTCATCCATTGTTGGATTTTGTATCCCGAAATCAATTTTCGCCATAACGCGTGTTTCACCCATGACACAAAGTTTTTATTGTACTTTTGATGCATTTTAGGAAATAATATGATAACTTTTATGTTCAGAACTAGGCATCTATGAAGCTATGCTATTTATAGAGGCAGGGTTTTTTCCTGGTTTGCATGGTTGGATATTGTGAAAATTGAAGCTGAACACATGTTTCATGATATGACACCTTGTGAAACATGCATTATGCTCACTTTCAAGCATCATTGTTTTACACAGAGACACTCAACAGTCCTAAAATTAGCTTTCTGACATTTTTGCATGTTACAACTTTGGAAATAAACTAGCTATGTTTGAATATTTTGGTCTGCTATGAAGTAGTTTCCAACACAAGCAGTAGAGTTTCACCATTCCCATTTTTAACTGTCATATTTGCGTGACAAATGAATCTATTGTTGCAATAACAAATAAACCAAACATTTTTTCCCTACTAAATTGCTGTCATTGCTTGTCTTCATTTGGTATGAAAAGGAGAATTAATTCAGAAGAAAACAGTTACAATGTGAGGGACCAGCCAATTAGGACCAGCACTGAAGAAGAACCCAAATCACAAAATGAAATATCATAAATGTCACAGGTGTTACAATGAAATTCCCTCGATGTGGATGCAGTGCCACACTGGCCACTGCAGAGGAAGTCCGTCAACGATTTGCGTTCAGGTACAAAGTCCTCTCAGGGTTTGAAGATGCTTCTCTAGCTCCACGTAGGATCGTCTTTGGCGATTCTTGACAAGCTGCCCTCTGGTGTGAGCTTTTTTAAACATTTTTCTTTCATTATGGATGTGAGATTATGTCTTGTGAGATTACGACATGCAGTTATTTGATCTACTCCAGTACTAGTTACTTCCGCAGCACCATCTCAGGGACATGGCTGCTGAACAACGTCATAGATCAAGTGTCGGCAGGCGGAGTTATGGTTACTTTTGGAGTGATGGATTTGTGAAGTCATGTACATTAATCAAATTTAAAAGTCTAATCAAGAGCGTCCAAGTGGAGACCATTTAGTTTTTTCGGCATTCTCTCCAAGACACCAAGTTCATCAACTCTATGCCAATATAGTTAAACACTATGCACTGGAGCTAGCCCCACCACAGCTTGTTTACAGTGATTCATGCCATAGTGGTTTTTGCCCAGATTTAGACTTTGTTGTCAGGAGTAACATAAGCTGTGTTCACACACGCACTTTGAATCGATTCATATAAATCGACTTGCCTAGTTCGAAGCATATTTGCCGTGTGAATGCGACGCTGTGTCGATTTAGGGCTGAATCGATTCGTATAAATCGGTTCATGGAAACCACCTTGTGAGATAGTTTATATGAATCGATTTGGCTTGAGCGCGTCACGCACATGCGCAGTCGAGACCTTAGTTTGTTGACTTTCCGGTCGATCAAAAGCGCATATTATAGAATTTAGTCTATGAAACCGCTAGCTGTGTACAGATATTTTTTTCATCATTTATTTTTAGGGTTTCACTGCCCAGTAGAAGTTTTGACCATTCCAAACCAATACGATTCAGTCCATACAGATCTAGGGCGAACCCACTCTCTACTGGTGACGTCTACTAACCGAAAGTGGCGCTGGTTAGAATGGACTTGCTCATGCGCAGATATCGATTTCCAGCTAAAAGTATTGCATGTGTGAACACGACACTAAATCGATTCATATAAATCGATTTGTCTAAGTCGACATAAAAATTGTGTGTGTGAACACAGCTCAAATGACAGTTTGCCTTAGTACCACTTTACCGTATCTCGTTATTTTCGTATCTGGACACTTCGACCTCTTACCAGTACTGGAGGTGAATATCTTATGTACAATTTATCTATTATAACCGTTCATTTATTCCCTTTATTTTAGGTTTTAACATAAGTTTGAGGGTTTTAAAAAAAAGAAACAAATATGCGAGTAATGGTACGTCGACACTACCTGGCTGCGGGTGTACGGCCGGACGTGGAGCAGTTCCTTACCGACTTTACGGCGCTGGATTCTCTGCGTTATGAGGCCTTTGCAGTTTTGTGGCGTGAAAGGAACACGTCCCTCATCTTCATTGGGCGTGACTCCGAAATGGAACTGAGAGAGGTGAGGGTGTTGGCTTTTACAAAGCAAACACTTTGAAACAGACATTTGGCGACTCCATTGCAGTTGTAATGGTTATGATTGCAATCTTTGGCAATAGCAATTATAGCTGATTGGGGGCATTCAACTGGGCCCTTTCTATCCGCAACTTTACAGATGGAGCCACATACACACATCCGAATCATCGGTATATGAACCCACTTCCAGTCCCAGTCGAATATGAATTTGTTCGGAAATATTTTAATATTCGGATAGAGAGGCCCAGTCGAATGCCCCCATTGTGAATGAATGCAATTGTGGTTACGATACCCAGAGTGCTTCACTGAAACTAATAAATGGATGCACATGAGACAGATATTTAACACATAGATTAAGATGCTAAGATTGACACTCTTTCATGCTGACACAGTATACAACTAGGCATTGTCTTTAACACTACGTTTAAAAGTATTACATTATTATTATTATAGGAATGTTAGTATTATGGTACTAAATCTTTTCGTGTTGATCTCATCTTGACTGATTAGGTGGTGAATGCAGATACACTACGATATAGCAAGTAGTATTTTATCTCATGAACAAAAATTGCTGGGAAAATTTCTCTGCAATTTTCATTAAAAATAAATGTATGGCCTGCGCAAAGTGAGGTTAACATAGGCCTATAGGGTTTGTTGTGAAGTATAGGAATGGGAGGGGAAACATCCGCACCTGACCCCGTGTAAGCTGAAACTGTGACCCGGCATGCTGGATAACAGCTTCCGTCCTTCCTGAGGGACCAGCGGAACTTGGGATACCCATTATTACAGTATATTACGTTCAACTTCAATCTGTTGTGAATAGTCAGTAAAATAGAAACATCTCGAGATATTTGAAGTTAAGCAATGCTGGTGAAGTTCGATGTATACAGCTAAATTGTGCTCTGTTGGTTTTGTAAGTGTTGACCACTATAAAGTCGCCATGAGTGTGTACTGTCACAAGTAGGTACCCGTCCTGATATGACCTTAGATGTGGTCAGGATGTAAAACTCCAACAACCAACCTTATTGCTGACCTTGTTTGTTTGCGCAGTTCACGGAGGAGTTGCTGCGAATAACGGCTGAATTCCTCGTTCCGCCGTTCAGCTTCCAGGTGCAAGTTGGTGCCGTGTACCTTCTGTACGGGTTGTTCTTCAAACAGCCCAACAACCCACGGTCCAGGGTATGTGTATATTGGATATTATATTTTAAAAATCAATGTCCACACAACCCACGGTCCAGGGTATGTGCATATTGGATATTATATTTTTTAAATCAATGTCCACACCCCACAGTCCAGGGTATGTGCATATTGGATATTATATTTTTAAAATCAATGTCCATACAACCCACGGTCCAGGGTATGTGCATATTGGATATTATATTTTGTAAATCAATGTCCACAACAACCCAGGGTCAATGCCCACACAACCCACGGTCCAGGGTACGTACATATTGGATATTATATTTTTCAAATCAATGTCCACACAACCCATGGTCCAGGGTACGTGCATATTGTGTTATATATTAAAAAATCAATGTCTACGTCACCCACGATTCAGGGTACATACATATTTTGTGATATATTAAAAACTCATGTCCACATACCAGGGTATGTGCATACTGCATTTATATATTAAAATCTCAATGTCCACAAGAGCAACGTATTACAAAAACCAATCTATGTGACTTTAATATATTTTATATATTGAACTTTAGAAAGATATGTAGGCTACATCAAATCTTTAAAAAATATATATATAAAAAAAATGGTATTCTACATCCAACATATTCATAATTATCTTTGAATTGAATTTTATTTAACCAATTAATATGGTACATTAGGTTTGGTCGACATCCCCATAGGGGGGAACTCTTGCAAAATGGGTAGATCGTACAAAAATGATTCAAAGCCAGAGATCGAGGAAAAAATCAGGGAATCTTTCAATGACACTGAGCTCCTAAACCTAGAAGACACGGATACTATATGGGAAAAAATCAGAACCAATATAGAATCTGTCATCAACAACAAGTGTCCCATAAAAAAGCCCAAGATGAGAATCGAACAGGAGCCCTGGATCGATGAGGAAGTTCTAGGGAAGCTAGAACACAAGAGAACCTTGGAAATATAGCAAAACAGACAAGCAAACTAGAAGATATTAACAATTCCAAAGCAGCTACAAACATCTCAACAGCAACCATCGGGCAGGCCAAAAGAAATTATATCATATGGCAGGACAAGCTATGAGGGGACAACACAAAGAAATTTTGGAATAATGTCAAAAACCTAATCCCAAACTCAAGGAATAGAGAAAAGATAACAATCATAAATGATAAAGGGGAGGTCGAGGAAGATGCAGAGACAGCCAACAGACTAAACACTCACTTTTTGACAATTGGCAAAAAGAATTAGTGGATGATTTTGACCGCATTTGGCACTACAAATCAAACAACATAGATCAAGAAATTACCATTTGTAAAATAAACATAACAGAAAGAATCCAACTAATCGCAACCCTAAACACCAACAAATCTAGCGGCACAGATGGCATCTCAGCAAAATTCTAAAAGATTCCCATCAGGCGATACCCAAGGTCGTAATGACCCTATTTAGCAGGTCGTTTGCCTTAGGCAAATTCGTCAGTAGCTGGAAGACGGCCACCATTACACCATTATCTAAGTCAGGTGACAAGCAAGACATGGGGAATTACAGACCCATCTCCATACTCCAAGCACCTGGCAAATTGATAGAAAAAGTATTGCATGGTCGCATAACTAAGCACCTTGAAAAGTACAACATACTAAATGACAGGCATGGGGGCTTCAAAGAAGAACATTCAACTGTTAAAACGATAGCCAAACTAACGGATGACATTTTTGAAAATATGAACAACAAGCTGCTTACCGGGGCCGCGTTCATCGATTTCAGCAAAGCATTTGATACTGTAGATCGCCAAATACTACTTGCTAAATTAGAGAAAATAGGCATTTGTGGAATCATACTCAAATGGGTCAGGGACTATCTGACCAACAGAAGCAAAAAAAAACCAAAGCAAATAAGGTGACATCCACTGAAAGGGCTGTTAACGTTGGAGTCCCACAAGGTTCTGTCCTAGGTCGACTATTGTTTGTAATTTACATAAACGATCTGGAAGACTGGCTGGGAATGGACAAGCTCCAGCTGTATGCTGATGACACTGTTATTTACACAGAGGGTCAGACAGAGGATGAAGTCATTGACCAACTAAACAAAGCTTAGCAATTTAAGTAACTGGTGCAATGCAAACAAAATAACCATCAACACTAACAAATCAAAACCTCTTTTCTGTCACAATCGCAGATCAATAAACAACACTAAAGCTGCCACCATAGGGGGGAAAAGAACTTGAGAGAGTCCATGAGTACAAGTACCTGGGTCGTCTCTTTGACCCCAAACTAACATTCAATGAATGTATCAAAAATGTTCTACACAGGGTAAACGGCAAAATATGGTTGTTCCAGAAAATTAGGCCATTCATGACACAAAATATGTCAATCAAAATTTACAAAGCCATGGTACTACCTTATTTCGACTACGGAGACATAATTTTCATGGGGGGAACATCACACTCCTAACCAAATTACGTCTCCAAAATAAAGCACTCAAAATTTGCTTACAAACAACTAAAATGCACCCGACCACTGACCTACACTACCAAACAAATATGACAATGTTACAAACACGTAGGGAATCGCACCTACTAAAACTAGCGTTCACCTATGCACAAAATCCAAAATATTCTACGATACCAAGCATAAAAACAAGAAGAAAGCAAGCACCGACTATTAAACCACAGTCATCCGAAATTGGCCTGTTTTGATCGCAGCGTTGTTAACATGGCTGCTAAAGCATGGAACGGGCAACCAGTTTCGGTCAGAAACATACAAAACATAAAAAAACATAATAAACAACTACAACTGCAAAACAGATGAAGGAAGCGACCTGGCTGCATGACCATCTGGGTAGTTAGAATATTGCTGTTCAACGATGAAAACAAGCCACGATGCGACTAACTCATTATGGCCAGTGTAAATAAATCATCTAAAAAACAAATGCATTTATTTTTAAATATAAAAATATCTAGTAATTATGACATCACTGCATGTTAGCTAGGAATCCTAGATGAATTTCATTTGTTTAATGATTTCAGATTCGATTGACGATGGCGACTTGGGATCACATTCAGAACTTCCTTGGAGAAGTATATGAGCAGCAGCATTTGGACGTGGCTTTCATCTTTCTGAAGCTGGAGCATGCGCGGGCTTTTGACTTTGTGGCCCACACTACCCAGGTTTGTCAGCAAATTCCCAGAATAATTGTCTCCTGAAGGCCCTGTCACATTACGGCGTATGGCGGGAGCGTATTAAAAACCTACGTAGGTCCTACGCGTGCCGGCCTATGATGACATTTGGTGACCTTTCGGGTGGTTTTGAGCGTATGTGGAACCTACGAGGAGCGTATGGGAGCGTGCTGTGACATTTTATGACGGTATGGGCCATACGCCCTCATAGGTCGAGTTTTTTTTAGCATGCACAAAAAAATTTGGACGGACGGATTTATGAAAGCGTATGGCGGCATATGCCTCATACGCTTCACATAAGCCGGCATCTGGCGGCGTATGAGTAGCGTATACGGCGTATGCCGATGTATATGACGTAACGCGCCTACGCCACCATACGCTCCCGCAAAAAACCCTAATGTGACAGCCCCTTGAGTGTGTAGGTAGCTCAGCATTATAATCAAACACCAAGCCAATTTAATCAATTACCATTATAAACTTAGGCTATGTGGAATAACGAGAAAGTCAGACATGGTAATGATTCTAAAACTAATTATTTCATGTTGTCAAAATATCCATCTTATCGTGCACTCTGGTCGTGAGCTTCTTCCGTTAATCAGGAATGAAAGATCTCACAGATTTTGCGGATTTCTGCAGGCTTTTTAGTGAATCTGCGATTTCTGTTGTTTCTAAAATATCTAGGACATAAAACCCCAATGAAGAAACAATCTAATTCTATGTATTTTCTCCATCTACTACATAATATCAGCGCAAAATTCCAGAACAACTTGAAAGATTTAACTCAGGTGCTATAAGTTGGGTCAGCATCTAACCGATGTTGGGGTGAAAGCCAGCGTTCGATTGACATTGAGTCGGTGTTGGGGTGACAACCAGCATTCGATTGACATTGAGCCGGTGTTGGGGTGACAGCCAGCATCTCGATTTGACATATGCAGCCCAGTGTTGGGGTGACACCCAGCATTCGATTGACATTGAGCCAGTTTTTGGGGGGTGACATCCAACATTGGATTGACATTGAGCCAGTGTTGGGGAGACACCCAGCATTTTATTGACATTGAGCCGGTTTTGGGGTGACACCCAGCATTTGATTGACATTGAGCCAGTGTTGGGGTGACAGCCAGTGTTCGATTGACATTGAGCCGGTGTTGGGGTAACAACCAGCGTTCGATTGACATTGAGCCAGTGTTGGGGTGACAGCCAGCGTTTAATTGACATCGAGCCAGTGTTGGGCTTCCCCTGTACTGAGTGAGAATAGATTTCTACGGAAAAGTGGAAATTCTCTCTTAGTCTCAGCACACACAAGGAATCGTGCGAAAATATTGGGAGTCAGGTTTCATCCAGTACTCTCTTAACATTATCCTAGCTCGATTCCTCTGCTGAATTAGTACAGACTATCCTTGGAGAGCGTTCGCTGTCTTTGTTGTAACCGTATGATTGTCCACTTCCCATTGATTTCCGGTTTTGTTTTCTCCGTGATCACTTCCATCCCTGATTAATAGCAACTGGACAGGATGGTCTACTCGGTAGAGCGACTGCCCGCTGTATGGGAGATTATGGGATCAAGTCAAGCTTACAAAACTGATACCTGGCAATCGTTATTACTAGTATAACGTTGGTTCAGTGTCAGGATAATGTGACTGAGTAGGATATTAGTCATGATGCCGGCGGCGTAGCACCGCAGTGGGATAACAGTGTAAAGCTAGCGTCACACCATGATTCTCCCAAAATATATATTTTGGAATATGTTTTCCACCAAATCTGGTTTCTTATGGTTCCAAGGCTCCATCGCACAGATGTACGTCAGTACGAAAGTGGTGTATCTGCTCTCCTAGTACTGTTGTCTATGAGACCTAGTTCTACATAGTTGTAAAGACAGAGTAGTAGTGGGATCCTTGATTGCAGCAAGGTTGTAATGGACACCAAACTTGTTGTGTTTATTTATTTTTTTTTAAGTGATTACAAATTTAAAAGTTACAGCCTTTTTTAACTGATAATTATCAAAGTAAATATAAGCAGCCGAGCATGTGCCTTTTGAACTGATAATTGCCAAAGTAAACACAAGCAGTTGACCATCTGCCTTTTGAACTGATAATTACCAAAGTAAACACAAACAGTTGACCATCTGCCTTTTGAACTGATAATTGCCAAAGTAAACACAAACAGTTGACCATCTGCCTTTTGAACTGACAATCTGCCTTTTGAACTGATAATTGCCAAAGTAAACACAAACAGTTGATCATCTGCCTTTTGAACTGACCATCTGCATTTTGAACTGATAATTGCCAAAGTAAACACGAGCAGCTGACCATCTGCCTCCACGTGCAGGTGGTGCCTCTGCGCGCGGGCCCTGCATGTGCGGACGACCGCGAGCAGCTGGAGGCGGACAGTCAGCATCTTCTCGCCATAGAACGGCCCGAGCTAGCAGATGTCATCAACCTATCCGTACGTAGCACCCTCTCCCATGTCAGGCAGACAGCATGGCGTCTGCTCACAAGTTTTGAGTGGAGTATTCATGTCCTGAGGGCTATGGACAGGAAGTTCTTTTGGAGGTTTTGGTTTTGGTTTTCTTTGGTAAGAGGAATGGGGATGCGATGAAACAGTTTGTCCATATTCTGCATTTTTGGTGGCTCATAAACAGATATCCGTGTGTGAGTGAGTCTTTATACGTGATGTATAGCGCATTATGCAGGTATAGCAATATGCAGGTATAGCAATACCTCAGGGAGTTTGACGCCCCTGCCTTGCAGAGTTTTAAACCACTGCCTTGTGGTACAGGTCCTTGACAGAACCGAAGGCTAAGGGAGCAAACCCTAAACAGAAAACCATGTCACTGTGGCAGCATTAAGGGCGGTTGATGTATGGAACTCCCAACATCTCCCGACCAGCCACTGCAGGGACAAATAGTTTTGCGCCTGTCTTGACATGTTCTTGCCGGTGTGAAACCTCTATTTGCTCCCCGAGAGAGTGCCGCTGGTAACTTGCAAAAGCCAGCAGCACTTCAACACTTTTGCAGGCAGCTTTCATGAAATGAGAGAGACATTAAGACCGACTCATGGACGCAACTCTCATGCAGAGAGCTAAATGGAGAGCGGCAGTCAAGTAATGAAAGCAGTCTTTGTCGCATCGCGACCGACAGCATGATGATGATAGCGCATTATGCAAGTATAAAGATATCCGTGTGTGAGTGAGTCTTTATACGTGATGTATAGCGCATTATGCAAGTATAAAGATACATAAGGAAATTATTACCGTTGTTATACTCCGTAAGACCCAACACTCTACTGGTGGCGCCACCTCGCCTCCACTGGATGTACACCACTGTCAGTCGCACTGGAGGATTCTTTCTTATATATAAAATGATGGACGCTGAAGTGTAAAAGTGCACGTAGACCGCATGCTAAAGTATAAATGGCCAGGTAGACCGCACACTAAAGTGGCATTAGCATATGTTTATATATATATGTTTTATATATGTTTATATATATGAATGCATATGGGTCGTTCTCTGAAGCTGCTTACCACATACAGTAAAACCTCTCTAAATCGATCGATCATGGGACCACTTTAGATAGTTCATTTAGGGAGGTTGTCGGTTTAGGGAGGTTTTTTAATCATTACAATGGTATTGTATGGGCGATCGTTTGGGACCCAAATAAAGCGATCGATATAGGGGTGTGGTCGATATGTGCTTGTGGTCCGTTAGAGAGGTTTTACTATATTTGGTTTCCACATTCTTTGTTTTTTTTTTGTAGCAAGTCAAAGAGTTATTGTTGCTTCTCTATGTTAAGCTTGTTAGCAATACTACATGGATTTAATTTGTCCTACAAAATGTATCAAAAATAGGGTTGTCTAATTTTGTGCTAAAGTGAAAATGTACACATCGAAACCATGCATTTACGCAAACTTTTTTAATACTTTTTTCTTGTATGATATAATCTTGTTTGCTTGACTGTAATCAATCAAATCTTGTTTGAATTTGTTGTGTATGTTAAAATGATGTTCTGGATGTCTGTTTAATTTCCATGTTACACAGATGATTTTAGTGTATTGCTAATTCCTAAAAGATCAAAGAGAAAAAGTGAAGTCGCTTTTTTTTCAACTCTGACATGCACAACATGTATATCTTCATATGAACATGGATTCTGCTATTTGGAATGTTTTCTCTTATTTTTTGGAAGGTTTTCACTTTTGGTTTCCATCAGTCCATATCACACTTCAGTTCCTAGTTTCCGAGAATGAACCATATATACATATAAGCATATGTATGTGCTATATAATCCATTTTGCGAATATAAATAACAAAAGTGATCGTTATTTCTATTTCGCCAAACTGCCCGTCCCGCAAACCTTACTCCTGGCGCCGCCTGAAGTCTCCTTTCTGTACAGACCTATTTCATGTGACGTCAGCATAGATATTTAGGTCAGTGTGTGTGTAGCTTGGCTGCAGGACAACACTGGGTTACACTGCAAACTCAATGGCTGTGAGCAATCTTCATACAGAAAATGTGAAATATCTTTAAAACCACACCACTTAGAAACAAACCGCTTGGAACACATATAGAAAACATATTCAACAAAAAGATTATATTAAATTTATATGGTTAGGGTTCTGCATTTCTATTAATTTTGAATAAAACTGATGTTCTGCACTGTGCGTATCGGCAAACTCGATGCATTGTCAATGGCCGTGAGCAATCTTCATACAGAAAATGTGAAATATCTCTAAACCCACACCACTTAGAAACAAACCGCTTGGAACACATAGAAAACATTCAACAATTAAAAAAAATTAAATTGATATGGTTAGGGTTCTGCATTTCTATTAATTTTGAATAAAACTGACGGTTTGCACTGCACGTACCGGCAAACTCAATGCATTGTCAATGGCAGTGATCAATCTTCAAACAGAAAATGTGAAATATCTCTAAAACCACACCACTTAGAAACAAACCACTTGGAACACATATAGAAAACATATTCAACGAACAGATTATATTAAATTTATAAGGTTAGGATTCTGCATTTCTATTAATTTTGAATAAAATTGACGTTTTGCACTGCGCATATCGGCAAACTCAATGCACTGTCAATGGCCATGAGCAATCTTCATACAGAAAAAGTTAAATATCTCTAAACCTACACCACCTAGACACAAACTGCTTGGAACACATATAGAAAACATATTCTACAAACAGATTATATTAAATTTATACGGTTAGAGTTCTGCATTTCTATTAATTTTGAATAAAACTGACGTTTTGCACTGTGCGTATCGGCAAACTCAATGGCAGTGTGCATCCATTCTGCAGCCAAGCTGTGCGCGTATACACAATGTTTATAAACATTGAACAGCACCTATTAGCACAGGTTCCTGCTCGTCTCCCTCCTGCTAAAAAAATCCGAACATTTATACACGCATACATACATACATGATATATAAAAATATATATATTATATTATATAGTTGTAACGATTTTTTGTGATGTAATAATACAATAATAAATGCGTTTGCCCTGAGATTATCTGACTGGTTTTGCACCATTAGCTGGTGTGTGCTATTTTATTGAGTACTAACCACATGCTCACCATGTCTTTCAGGATATGGCCAACATTCATCTGCGGTACCAGCAGATGAAAGTGACGCTTGCACCAGAAGGCTCGACCAAGCCGCAGGCCTCACTCGATGTTATTGAGAATGACTTCATTGGGTCCATTACACAGTTAGTATTGTGCTTTCGGATGTAGATACATGTCTGATTCAATTAACCAGTTCTGATTCTATATTTTAATGGTGGGTTGGGGTTAGGAGTAGCCAACAAAACATAGTGTAGTCGTCTGCACTGACCTCTCAGGCAAGGAGCCACATAGACAGGTGGGCGTGGATAGAGTGGTGACATCAGGGAGCCTAGGTGGTGTAATGGTTAACATGTTATCCCTGGAACGGCAAGAAGTGTGGTTTGAATCCTGCTCAAGGCACAATAACCCCATTTTCATCATCCCTCACGACAATAGCGATACAGCCCAGTTCTATGAACTCTCCATTTTGTTTGTGCTCTTTTTTCTTCTTTTTGGTACATTCTCTGTTCTCTGTGGCGGAGTGGTTAGAGTGTCTGACTTTTTTCTAGGTCGGACTCCTAATCTGAAGGTCAGTGGTTCGATTCCCTGTGCCCCAACCTCTGCCAATTTGGATTTCCACCGCTGTGTATAACTTACAGCGTCATCAAAGGCCAGTTGCTCTCATAACCATGTCTATGTGGTGTGGGAGGTTAAAAATCCCTTGGGTCGGTAAAAGTGTAGGCTCGGGCTTTCTATCAACAAACTGTCTAATGGTGAAAACAAGCCTATTCAGTCTTATCCATGATAGGCAGTATAAATCTTCAAGAAAAAAAAAAAGAAAAAAGAAAATTAGTTTGATTAAGCAGGGGGAAATTTCAATTGCGGACGATTGGTCTTCCTCATTTCACTGCTCCTTGCTCTATCCTAATAATGCCGAGTGCCAGGCTAGGAACCCACAAGTATCAATTTTTAAGTCATTGGTTTGACTCGACCAGGGTTCGATCCCACGATCTACCAACGGGGAGATGGACGCTCTAACTCATTCGGCGATCCCGTCTGGTTAACATGCTTTACATGCTTTTTAAAATTATGTTTTTGCAAATAGTTATTTTTATTTTTTTTGAAGGACACAAATTATTGCACCCCGACCCTACCCCGACACACTCAAAGTTTTCTCGACACTTCATGGAAAAGGATATCACTTTCCAACAATGTACAATGAACGGAGTATTTTCATATTTCATTTTGTGGTTTTTATTAAATGCGACATTGTTGAAATATACTTACATATGCATTGGATTTCCCTACAATAGTCCTGATATTACCTAAGATGTTGCCAGGACGTAAAACTCCAACCAAATCCTTACAATTTATTGGAAATTAACTGCTAATCAAAATTTGGATTTTTGCCAAGGCAATTCATTACATTTGCGAGCCAAAAGAAATGCTTTAGAAACTAACATCTGTGAGTAGTTAGCTTTTTCTTTGACTTGTGATTTAACCACCATTTAACTAATCGGATTTTGAAGTGGTCAAATTGTTTTCTTTTTCTTTCTTAGATGTTCATTTGTATAGGCAGTGTAGCTACTAATGTATCCACTTTTTATGAGCGGAAATGTCTGTCGTAGCTTTCAGGAATGCTTGTTTTATTTAACGACGCCTCAGCTATTGGATGTCAAACATAATGGTCATTCTGACACATTTCTTTAGAGGAAAACCGCTTCCGCCATATAGGCTACTCTTTCCGATAAGCAGCAAGGGATCTTTTATATGCACTTTCCCACAGACAGGACAGCACATACCACATCCTTTGATGAACCAGTTGTGGAACAATGTGTAAAAATATACGGATTTTCGGTTAAGAATTATATATTGGCAGAGAGCATTATTAGTCTTGGGCGACGGAGTGGGGACGATGTTATATAAACTAAAAGTAATAATATCCCACTCCCATTATGACATGATATAAGCTGTGTGAAATATATGTTCATATATTATGCCTGAGATTAATGAAGAGATGTTCCTATATAAGAGGCAGTACATGATTGTTGAAATATGTCTCTATGCATCCATAAAGAGTGCAATTGGAGAAAAAGACCATTTTAACAGAGATCTATTGTAACTGTATAACTACCTGCCCCCCCCTGCCTTGACCACTGGGCTGGTCCACCAGCCTAATTTGCATATACACACAGGGCACCACCTGCAGCTGGGTTGAGTGACAGCTACCCCTACTGGGGGAGGGTGCCACCCACCCTGACTGTGGAGGTGCCTGATTGGCTGGCTGGGGACTGCCCAGTCACCTGCATCCCATTGGCCCTCTGACCACACTAGCCTCAAACCAAGATCTTAATTCTAGACTCTGCTTCAGACCCCCTGGAGAGAGATCACTCTACTCCTGGCTCTGGAGTGAGGCACACCTACTCTGGAGCAGGAACCCCAGACACTCTGTCTGATGCTGGCTAAATTCACATATTCCAATTGAGTGTGAACACAGACATAGGACTCCTGTCCCATGTGCTGTGGACACTGCTTTCTATACAGGCTAAAGTAGTAATGAGATACTATGTGGCTAGAAGGCAAGGGGTGTGGATGATAGGTCACTGGTAGGTGGACAGGAGTTGGTGTTAGTAAAGCACAACTTCTCCACTGTTTATCTGTGTGACTTGTCTTCATTCTTCCTTAGCATTGGTTAATGAGTTGATAGATAAGTGATATGAAGGGGAGAGTTTCTGTGGTATTATCTGGTGTCCCAAACGTGGCCGGGCATCCAGTAATATTATAGTGGTGACCATGACGACGCTCTGAGACGATTCTCAGACATGACAGAAGAACTTGTGATGACGACAAGAACTTGTGATGACGACAAGAACACCCGTGATGACGACACACATCATCGATGGTCAGGTAGGGTCCAGTTTTGTGCATGCACCACTTGTTTTGGGACGCTGGGGCGTCGAGATGGGGTGAGACACTGTGTACCGCTATGTGTAACGAAATTGATGCATGTGTGTCAAGATGTGTGAGTGAAGAAAAAATGTATGTATGTAGACAAGAGGATCATCACAACCACACGGCACGCACACTGCCAGCACACACAATACAGGAAACGAAAAAGAATGTATGTCGATATGTATGAATGTTGATATATATGCTCTGTATGTATAGACCATGACAGTTGGGTGAAAAACTAAGGAGAAGAAAAATAAGAAAGCTAGGTTGCTAGTGCGTTCTGTGTGAGGCTAGTACGTTCTGTGTGAGGCTGGCGTTATGTGTACAGTAAGGCATTTAATAGTACATATATGATCACGTTGTGTGTGCGTGACGCGCCAAGTAAACGATAGTTCAGTCGTGTAGTGTGCGCGCGTCGCGCCAGAACCATAGGCCGATGGTGATTTATTTTTATATAAATGAAAAAGGGGTCTGGTTCGAGTCCGTATTTTCTGGATACTATAGAAAGTAGCTAGTAATGGAGGCGAGGGGGCTGTAACTAATAGAATATTAGTATCGATCCTTGACTAGCTATGGAGGTCCCGTAGTACACGTCACTGTCTGCATAACACCCACAGGTGTGGGAGAGTGGTGTGAGCTGGAGAGTGCACGCGCAGCATGCCACCGCGTGATAAACACCCGAGTACTCTAATGGACATGTGGTGAGTCGTTGTGTGTGCGCGCGACGCCGACAGCTCGGTGTATGAGAATGATATAAATTAATATATAGTTTGAAAGTGGGGCAGTCCGTTGTGTGTGTACACGATAGCCCAATGCACGAGGCTGAGCGAAATTTATATATTATTAAATTCGGCGCTCAGTCAGTTCTTGTCCGATTCGCGTTAGAATAACGTATTTCGCGTTAAAATAACGTATTTCGCGTTGAAATAACGTATTTTGCGTTAAATTAACGTATGTAATGGTAAATTAAAGTATTTGATGCTGAAATAACGTATTTAATGCTGAAATAACGTATTTAATGCTGAAAATAACGTGTTAGCGTCATAATAACGTATTTGGCGGGAAAATAACGCATTTGGCGTCCAAATAACATATTTGGCGGGAAAATAGAAGGTTTGAATCCACAAAGGGATGACGCGCCGCAGTTACGTCACCATCTGACAGATCTACAATAGGCTGTGGGGTGTAGGATAAGTGGTGCGTCAGAGAGCCCGGCACTGTTACTCCAACGGCAGTGCGGTCAGTAAGTCTGTGTGGTGTGGGATAAGTGGTGACGCGACCCACCCTTTGTAACTGCACCGGCAATTAACACCCACTGGCCTTGTAAACAGTGAAGGGTGTCTGAGTGTGTGTGTGACAAGTGGTGACGCGACCCGCCTGTGTGACTGACGCGCAGCAATTACACACCAATCAGGACGCCAACCGCGTGTATCAACACCGGCAGGGTCTGAGTGTGTGTGTGTAGGGGTGGACCGCAGCAGCTTACGCAACCCACCCTTTGTATCCAGCCATCACTGATACGGTGTCGGGAAAACAAAGAGGCCTGACTGTGTCTGAGTGTCTGTGGGTATTGAAGTAGCAGGGGGCTGCGTCCAGCAATTACCCAACAATTACACCAACCACCATTGTGTGGATGCCGACATACTATAGTGGTGAAAGAGAGGTGAAATTGAACTGAAATGTACCACACTGTCGTTGTATATATATGTGTATATATATATTTTTTTATATATCGATAGTACGGGAGTGTAAAGAACACTGTGTGTGTAGAGGTGGAATTATCCATTAATATACATCGATTTATACTTTGTTGAAGTATGTCGACAGGTTAATTGAAGTTAGTGGACATTAATATACATCGATTTATACGTTGTTGAAGTAGGTCGACAGGTTAAGTGAAGTTAGTGGACATTAATATACATCGATTTATACTTTGTTGAAGTATGTCGACAGATTGATTGAAGTTAGTGGACATTAATATACGTCGATTTATATTGTATTTGAAATATATATCGACATGTTAATGAAAATTGGACATTGATATACATCGATATAGATTTATTTTGAATTACATCGACAGATAGAAGAAGTTGTTGCAGGAGTGTGCAGCTTTAAATAGAGTGGGGCGGTACCAGTGGCAGGCGACCCACCTGCGTGTGTGCGCTGTGTGTAGGGAGGCGCGCGCAGCAAGGCGCGTAACCCACCGCTCGCAGCAGGCCGGCAGGCGTCTGTGGGTGTGTAGGGTAGTGTAACAAGAACATGTGTGTGTGTAGAGGTGGAGTTATGCTGGTACATCGATATATATATTTGTTTTGAAATATATCGACAGATAGAGGAAGTTGGACGCCGGTACGTCGATATATGTATATTTATATATATATGTGTATATATGTTGGATAATATTGATAGTTTGGGTGGAATTGTACCAGTGTCGATATTTAATTATTTTTGAAACATGTCGACAGATAGGAACATATGCACACACAATGTTGAGTTGCCTTCTCTAAAAATTGACCATTCTGTGACTGTTGGAAGAATATAGTCATATTAGGATTAGATGCTTATATGGATGCTAATTTAAAATATCCAGTAGGTATCACCCAATAAGTTGTTATATTAAAACACAGTGGTTGCGGCTTTAAGTGAAGTGGCCTTATGAGGTTTGTCATTGTTGTATATCTGACCTTAGCTTGAAAGTAACTTTAAATGAATAAAAAGTCATAAACTGGATAGGTCGAGATCTTCCAGGGCCAGCTCCAGAGCTTCCAGGGCCAGTGACTTAGATAGAAGGAGGGGCATTGTGCCGGATAACAGTACAGCTATCACAATGGCAGAAGCAGAATTAAATAGGGGGTTTGCCGACTGGTTCACAGCTGGGGTAGCTGCAGGGGAGATACCCACAGATGCGGATCGGCTAGTATATCTAACCAAATATGCAGCTGGACAGTTGGAAATACAGAGCAGAGCGCTCCGGGAAGCCAGGGAGCATAGGACTGGACCTAGCCAGGAGCAGGCCAGGATCGCGGAGGAACGAGCAGTAAGAGAGGAGCGCCTGGCACTAGGGAGAGATCGAATGAAGTTAGAGGAGAGGGCTGTGCGGGATCTTAAGGACCAGGGAAGACAGATAGTCACTGTGGATGGTTCAGATCTGGGAGTGTTGAGGAGCTGGGTAGAGCAGGTTGGCCGGGCAGGTAGAGTATCCGGGGCCAGAGGGGCGGATGTTGTAAAATTCGCACTCAGTCACTCTAGTGGCAACCTCCATGAGGTCATATATTCAGTATATGAAGATGATGCTAACAGCTCATGGGAGGAGGTCCGGGAACGCCTGGTTGGACTGTTCTTAACAGCCAGGGAAGCCACTGCCCTAATTGACATAGTATTCTCACTAAAGCAAGAAAAAGGGGAGCTGATGTCGGCGTACTGTATGCGATACAGTACGGCGGTACAGAGGGCTTGGCCAGAGAAGGGACTAAGGAAGATGGGGGCAGTACATGGCATGGTCATCAAGAAATTTGAGGACTCCTTGATTGAGCCAGTGGTCAGGCTGAATGTACGCCTGGCCAGGGCAGTTAGCCTAGAGGCGGCCATGTCTGTAGCCAGGGAGAATGAGGAAGGCCTGGCAGGGCCAGGGGGCAGGCTGAGTGGGGCCCATAGGATGGAGGAGCCCATGGAGATAGGGGCTATAGAAGGGCACTCAAGGGTGGAGCCAGGTGGGGCTGGTGCAGATAGTGCTGCATTTAAAACACTCCAGGGGGAGATCAAAAGCCTCCGGAAAATGCTGGTAGAACGCACGGAGCGACCAGTACAGGCACAGTTGGCACCAGCACCACCATCAACAGTGGTAGTGCAGACTGCACCAACACTGCCCACAAATAACCATGCAAATGGGGGTGAGAGAAGGAGGGCGCCACGTCAAGTAATGGGGCGTGCCCCTCGAC
Source organism: Branchipolynoe longqiensis (assembly GCA_030323885.1). Lineage (NCBI taxonomy): Eukaryota > Metazoa > Annelida > Polychaeta > Phyllodocida > Polynoidae > Branchipolynoe > Branchipolynoe longqiensis. Next base: position 39,197 of record JASIRB010003877.1, on the reverse strand, counting down.
AGTCTCACCCGGGCCCACGGAGAGATACGGTCAGGTGTAGTCATTGTGCACATGACTATCACCGTGATTATGTGGCTACCCAGGAGGCAAAAGTGCAAGCAGGTATAGTCAATCGTACTAGCGAGATCAGGTCCTGTACAGTTAAAAAACTAGGCAAGGCAGCAGATCGAAGACCATGTATCAAGATGAAATTTGGCGGAATTTCATATTCAGGTCTAATCGATACTGGTGCCAGTAAAAGCATGATGAGAAGCAAAGTTTATAATGATCTTAAGTTGAGAGGTTATGCCAGAGGTAAGCTCAGGCAGGGGTTGAAGCTTCGATCACTTTCAGGACATTTGATTCCTACAAGGGGAGTGGGGAAGGTCACCCTGGGGGGAGCTGAGTGTGAGTTTTGTGTAGTAGGAGAATTGGAGCATGATATCCTGATAGGGACGGATGTCATGCAGCAGTGCGATGCCGTGCTGTCCTACACGGATAGGAGCATTATCCTGAATGGTGAGGAGCACAGGTGGTTGGGTACAGAAGATACATGTGCTAGTATGGCAGGGGTAGTCTACTATATTTCACCAGCTTATTTGCAGTTGGGTAGACATCCAAATAATACAGCCAGAGAAATTAGCAGGGCTGATACTGTGGGGGGCCCAGAAAATAGAAAAAGAGTGGTAAAGGGAGATCAGGTGAAATTGGCTGATAGAGAAAGAAAAGGGGATTTAATCACTTCTAGATTAACCCATGGGCAAAGAAATGGAAAGGCTGGGTGGTTAAGCACACATACAATGGTGACACGCAGCAACAAGTCCCAGCTACAAGGGGAGCATGGGAGGCCAGAGAACACAGAAAAAGTGGGACACAATGGGAACAATAGTTCAAGTGACAAAGGTGTGAAAGGGATTAGAGGTGTAAATGTGGAATGCAATCAAGGAGTGACTAATGCACCTAGCGGTATTTGTGTGTCTCGCCCTGTTTTTGTCCCCCAGCAACCCAGGCAGGTGGTGAGGCAGGACGGGCCCGAACCTATGGTAACCAGGCGGGACGCAACCGAGACGACCATCCACAACCCATCCGCCACTCACACACCCACACGGCGAGCACCCACCCTCGACTCAGTGAACACTTCGCCTGATGTGACCCGGCGGAACACTTCGCCTCCCACGACCCGGCGGAACACTTCGCCTCACACGACCCGGCGGAATACCTCACCTGACGTGACGCGTGAGTTGGGATATCAACGGACGGTCACTGGTGCGGTGGAACGCCCCCCACCACCTCCAGCAAGCCCTGAGAGCTACAACACCCGAGTGTTGCGTCCTCACACCCGAGAAAAGACTCGGCTGATGGAAGCCAGACCAGACCCACAGGAACAACAGTTAGCCAAACGCGCCTGCATTGCTTGTGTAGAGGTGTTCTGTAGAGGTTCCAGGAGGAGACAGTAGACTGTATGTATGAGGTGATAATTCTTTTTGTTGAGACCAAAAACTTTGAAAGTTGGAACTTTGAGATTTGTGTGTGATTTTGGCAGGGTGTCGTTATACACATCGGTACGTAATAACGTCCGGAGAAGATTGCCATACACAGCTCAGCAGTTCATGAACATTTTTGTGGAGTTGTGATGGAGTGAAAATTGTTTTTATATATATATATATCAAGTGAGGGTGTCGAGTGCCTGAGGTGTTGATACTACACTACTAGGTGGATGGCAGTGTGTGACTTTCCCTCCCGACACGGACGATATAAATAGATATGTGTATTTGCTCGTTGGGTAATTTCCAGCACCGCAGGGGTTGCTAGTACATGAAACCACAACGAACCGACCGACTGAGTGAGGTACGCGAACATTGTGTGGCTTGTTCCGACACGGAAAAGTTGCAGAAAATTGTGTGTTTATTTTTGTGTGGTTCACAGCACCTGAGGCGTGGCTGGGACGAAAAACCCCAATAAGGAAAGCTGGAGAAGTGTCCGCTAGTGCACTGGACGAGGCACACGGCGCAGGACTTGAACTAGGCCGGTGTGTTAGAAGCACACACCGTCAGTACGTGACTGATTAATGGTTGGACAATCTTTGGTGAAGATTCAGTGAGATGCTGGTCCGGGAGGCTAAGGCTTGTTATAAGACTGAAATTTAGTACTTATCGCTTCGGGAACCTCCGGGGTGCAAGTAGGTTGCATTCAGGAGTTGTCCAGTTGATTGCAGCAAGAAATTTTGAGACCACGTTAGTGTTCGTCGGATAGAGCGGTGTTGGGGCTGATAAGCAGATCTGCCCGGTGGCGCTGTTCATATAGTGCTGCGGGACGCGATTTCCGGAAACTTATAGCCCAGAGACTGCATGTTTATGTCCAAGTCAATTTCTACCATGTGGTCACTGTACTGGCACATAGGAATCATCTGGTGCTGTCTGCCTCTGGGCAGCAGCACCGACCTTTTTAAGGATGATGGTGTCCTAGTTAATGGCCAAGGAGAAGTGAGGACGGTGTCTGCTGTGTGGCAGCTGGTGGTGCTGATCACACCCCCAAACCGGCCACCGGTGGACCACTGGTTCTCACAAGTATGGGACCATGTGGACAAACTGACTAAGAACAAGTGGTATGTTAATGTTCATCATTGGGAAATGAAGCTCAGTGTCCTGCGGGCCAGGTTAGAGCAAGACCCTCCTGAAGTTCTTGAGGTGTTTGCTAAACGGCCCAAGAGGGGACTCTTTAATGCAGTAGGGGTGGCGGCATCATGGTTGTTTGGGACGGTAAGCCAGGCACAGCTAAACAAAGTGCAGCAGGCTATTACCACCCACAGCCTACAGACGCAAGCCCTGAAGCATAACCAAGAGCACATGCTTTCCATTATGAATAGAACACGAAATATTCAGCTGCAATTAGCGGAGCATGTCTCGGTAGTTGAATCAATGATAGCCTTGGCACAGGACGAAGCGGAGGAGATGACGGAAACCTCCAATGATTTGGCGCTGCTGCAGCGAGTGAGGCTGGCAGTGGAGGAGTTGGAGAGTGTGGTGGACGACTACGTGTCAAAACGAGCGTTATACCACCGGATGGTGATGCAGCTGGAGCGCGGCATGTTGACGGAGGCGCTACTGATGCCGGCTCAGCTGGCACTCGTGATAAAGGCGGCCAAGGATGCGGGCTTTCACGGTCTCGATCTGCATTGGTACTACCAACACGCAAGGGTAGAACCGGTGTGGGGTCCGGACGCGTCGATCGCCTTCCGCCTGGGACTACAGATGGTGAGTCAGGAGACGTATGCGGCATACCACTTGACGTATCTGCCGGTGCTGCTAGACGATGAACATTCAAGGACCGTGGTGGGGAAATCTGTGGTAGCGGTAAGCACGAGAAGGAAGGCGAGCTTCTATCCGGAAGCTTGCATGGGCAGCCTGCCCATGGTGTGCTATCCTGCCATGGAGATGACTTACCAGAGCTGCGAAGCGGCGCTCGTGACGGGGACGAAACCGGAAGACTGCAAGCTGCGGATCACGAAGATCCAAAAGACTGTGTCTGCCACCGTTGTGGCACCTGTGGAGGGCATGGGTGGTGTGAACATTGCACCCCATGAACCTCATATCGAAGTGACAATTCGTTGTGCCGGAAAGCCTCAGGTTAACAAGAGGATCACCGGCCCAACAGTGCTGCAGGTGCCAGAGGCATGCGTGGTGGAGGGCAGAGGTTGGCTTTTGCGAACACTGACAGTTAAACATGAGACCGTGAACATACGACGGATGCCATCAAGGCTGGACCTACCGGCCTTGAATGTCTCATGGCCTCCTGCTCTCCACCGAGTGATGAAGGAGCAGCTCGAGCGCCTGCCAGAGTTGCAGGTTCCCCTGATGTCGATGGACGGTCTAGTGCAGGTGCCGGACGATTACGTCCGTATTGAACATTTCAGTATATTGTGGTATTGTTTGTTGGCAGTCGCCGGTATAAGCGTGTTATGTGGTATGATGTATTGTTATTACAGATGCCAAGCTCGTTGTACCAGAGGCGGACGCCCAGGGAGGAGACAAGGGATGGTACCGGTGGGTAGGGAGGTGGTGGTCTGTGAATCCGAAGCTCTGCCCCCTCCCTCCCCGCTACCAGTCCATAGAGACACCGTCGTGCGGTATAAGGCGCAGGGCTCGATGTTGGAGCTGTCCGCGCTGCCATATAGGGTGTAGGAGGGTTGCCAACATGTGTGTACAGTGTCGGTGCGTCTGAACCATAAAGGTTGGGGAGGAGCAGGGACGCTGTATAACGTGGGTGGTCGTGGACAAGGTTGTCCAAGCTGTTTTTGGTAAGGGTTAGTGTATATTGCGCAGGTGTATGCACTCTGGTGCGTCTGAACCATAAAACATTGGGGAGGAGCAGGGACGTTGTGTAATTTGTGTAAGTGATGTAAACGTTTCCGAGCTGTCTACTAGGGGTGGTGTTATTCCACATATTGTATGCACTTCCCGTGTGTCAAAACCAAATTGGGGGGATGAGCAGGGACGTTGTAGAAAATTTAAGACAAAGTAATGACCTCATTCGCCAAAAGTAACCGGTCGGAATTGACCGAGGTGTAATTGAAAGGAGTGAGAGTCGCTCGGAACCGCTGGGGCTTGCCATCAAGGATTTCTAGTCACCTACTCCTAGCCCTTCCCAAGCCTTTCGGTCTGGCGACGGGTAGCTGACTCGGGATCCTGGTAGTGCTCGGGGAATTTGGGAATAACGGGAAAATTAGGCTCCCCGCCCAACCCACAATGAACAAGTAAGGGGGGGAGGATTTAATTAGACATTAGGTGCCTCTCGGATCCCTGCTAGTTAGAATACAAGTATAGGGGGGGGAAGCTAATTAAAGCAATTGGTCTTTCCTCAGATTCCTGCTTGCGAAGAACCCGCAGTAGCAAAGTAAGGGGGAGAGGATTTAATTAAACATTATGCACCTCTCTGATTCCTGCTTGCATGAAACTGGCGTGGATATAGCCATGGGAAGGTCTTAGCGGCCACCTGACCCATCGGCGCTGACTGAGCCATAGACGAGTTCGCGCCTCGGGCTGCTCATGGAATCGAACCGGACGATGCTGTCCGGCAGGGACGAGTCCGCGTGTGCGATGGTAGAAATGGGAGTGAAAGACGATGTATGTGTAGGAGTGACGAGTTCACGTGTCCGATAGGAAAGATGAGAGGAAGACGACTTAGAGTAGGGCGGACGGTACGGTGACGCGCTGTGTGTTCACTGCCTCCCTCCATTTACATGTACTCATAGGTTAGTGTGCGGCAGGGACGTGATCCGAGCACCAGTCAGAATTTTTTTTTGTTAAGCCAAGGATGTGGTTTTTAAGTAAATCCAATGAGGTGCAGGCACTGATCGCGGTGCGCGTGTTATCACGATGGGATCTCGGATCCATAATCCGCTTCTGAGCATCCAATCGGTGGTATGCGGTGCCGGACAGGCTGCAGACGTGCGTGGGCTCACGACGATGTGCACACCACTGGTGTGGGCATCGCCGCTCGGGTGCCACAGTAGGCGTAATAATAGGATCATTGGATTGATCATGGGCGAGGATTGACGGGGTCAATGACTCGGAGAGTCACTGGAAGTGACGGGACCAGTGGTTAGCTAGGGCAACCTTTGAGGGAGGAAATGATTGGTTTCATTTCAAGAGTTTGAGGCATTTGATTGATTCGAGTCATCTGATTGATTCGGATCACTTGATTGACCTTGGGCAAGGATTGACAGGGTCAATGATTCAGAGAGTCACTAGAGTGATGGGACCGGTGGTTGGTTAGGACAACCATTGAGGCAGGAAATGAATTGGGTCATTTGATGGATGACATTGGTTCTATACATTGTCATTGCGTGTACAAGTACGACGCCGTGTAACGTTGTCGTAGATGAAATTAAAATTGCCATGTTATGTGTTAATACAGGTATGGGATGCTGTATCATTGTACAGAAGGCACATATTGAGTCATTATTTGCTTCTAACTCGACATAATACGACTTGTATTTGGTGAGATCGAAGAGTTGGCGCTAGTCTAAGTTACAAGAAAACAGTCCCTAAAAGAGTAGGTCATCGGACCAAACCGCTTAAACCTTGTTTTCCCATAAGGCAAGACCCGTAATATGAATGCAATAAGGACCTGTCGAAAGAGTACGCGTCTATCATAGACGTTCCCAGGTTCCTTACAGTTCAGAGGCGGCGAGGTCAAAATGGATGGACAGGTGTATTGCTGGTACTTGTTTGCCCATAAGGCGAGATCCGCTATGTTAACTAAATAAGGACCTGCTGAGCAACCACGCGTCTACCATCGACGTCTCAGGTTTCTTACAGTTCATAGTCGGTGAGGTAAAAATGGAGGGACAGGTGTATCGATGTGGGACTAGATGACAGCATTTGCCAAAATCCGATTAAGCACTAAAATACAAGGTCGATGGTTGAGGGAAGCAAGTACTGTAAAATCTACAGTAGTAAAAAACTTGGTCGAGTGGATCAACCACTACTGAATGACATGTTATTCGGATTGTCTTGTGCAAGATCTGACCTGTCATGGTTCCCTGCTTGTGTTGCTATTCTGTCCTGCTTACCCTATTTTTGAAACTAATTTTTTTTGTGTCATGAGTTTTAAAAGGGGGCATGGGCGCGCAAGAGAATTAGCAGACACAGCCTGGACAGTGACAGGAGGATAAAAGACAGCCTTTCTAAATATAAATTTGATATTATGTAAGGGGGGAGTAAAACTAGTATAAATATGTAGCAAGATAGCCGGTTCAAAGCCACCGTCTACATTGGGACCGCTATTCTAAATATAGATTCTGGGGCTGTTCATGTCTAAACAATTACTGTAAACAAATAGATGAGAATGGTCCTCAAGGTGGTGGAGAACTGGAGAGAAATAGAAAAACTTTAACAGTGGGGAAGGGAGGAGTGGCCAATACAGTGGAGAATACACCTAAGTAAGATATTGTGTGGACATTCGAGCAAGAAGGGTACTGGAATAAATAATGTCTATTGACAGCTCATATTTGCTCCACTGTATAGCACTTGCTCTGGCTTAAACCGAAAAAGGCGTAATGTTTTAAGGCTTCCATTTTTCTTGGCCGTTTGCGCAAGTAGAAATGGAAGAGGGACGTTGTAAAAATATACGGATTTTCGGTTAAGAATTATATATTGGCAGAGAGCATTATTAGTCTTGGGCGACGGAGTGGGGACGATGTTATATAAACTAAAAGTAATAATATCCCACTCCCATTATGACATGATATAAGCTGTGTGAAATATATGTTCATATATTATGCCTGAGATTAATGAAGAGATGTTCCTATATAAGAGGCAGTACATGATTGTTGAAATATGTCTCTATGCATCCATAAAGAGTGCAATTGGAGAAAAGACCATTTTAACAGAGATCTATTGTAACTGTATAACTACCTGCCCCCCCCTGCCTTGACCACTGGGCTGGTCCACCAGCCTAATTTGCATATACACACAGGGCACCACCTGCAGCTGGGTTGAGTGACAGCTACCCCTACTGGGGGAGGGTGCCACCCACCCTGACTGTGGAGGTGCCTGATTGGCTGGCTGGGGACTGCCCAGTCACCTGCATCCCATTGGCCCTCTGACCACACTAGCCTCAAACCAAGATCTTAATTCTAGACTCTGCTTCAGACCCCCTGGAGAGAGATCACTCTACTCCTGGCTCTGGAGTGAGGCACACCTACTCTGGAGCAGGAACCCCAGACACTCTGTCTGATGCTATCAAAATTCACATATTCTAATTGAGTGTGAACACAGCCATAGGACTCCTGTCCCATGTGCTGTAGACACTGCTTTCTATACAGGCTAAAGTAGTAATGAGATACTATGTGGCTAGAAGGCAAGGGGTGTGGATGATAGGTCACTGGTAGGTGGACAGGAGTTGGTGTTAGTAAAGCACAACTTCTCCACTGTTTATCTGTGTCTTGTCTTCATTCTTCCTTAGCATTGGTTAATGAGTTGATAGACAAGTGATATGAAGGGGAGAGTTTCTGTGGTATTATCTGGTGTCCCAAACGTGGCCGGGCATCCAGTAATATTATAAATGGTTGGAATGCAAAATAGCTCAAACTGCAAATGGGTCCACTGAGCAGGATCGATCGGATGACCCACACCTTCACAGGTGGACACTCTACTGCCTGAGCTACGGCCCACTCCGTAATAGCTTTCAGGTTGAGGGTGTATCTTATCCTATTTTTAAATATTAGTTTTGGTGGCTCCTGTATTTATTTGTGTCAATTCAAATGACGTTCAATCTTTAGCACTCACTCATTTCTTGTGGAATTGACCATTTTGAATTATGCTTTAAGATGGTTACTTTAGTTATTGTTGTGTGTGTTTTCTCTTATAGAGAGATAGACAGACATGAACGGTGGAGATCGCGGAAAATATCGGTAAGAATTGCAAACCATCATGCGCAAATTGAACCACCCTGAGGTCATTGCAGCTAATTGATATTCACTAAAACAATTATTTTGAACCCCTTCCCATTGTTCTATGCAGTTTTCAGTCTAACAATAATTGATTAAATATAAACTTTCCATTGTGGTTTTATTTCTAATATTATTTTTCAATAATTTGTATATATACGCAATAAAATTCGCTACGCCACCATGATTTATCTTTATATTCAATGGTTAAGTTTTCGAATTGATCTATTTAATACAGATCTTTTTAATCTGCATCCAGTGATATGAAAATGTATGTGGATCACTTGAATAGTTCAGAAGTTATGATTTCTTTTAAAGATTTCTTTTTGCCATTTGGTCACAATTCAGGGAAGTTATGATTTTTATAGTAACTTATATATTAAATGGTTTTCTTTTTGAGATATTTGAAGTGCAACAAGGCAAAATTAAATTTGGAAGGCACACCAAAACTGACACTATAGGCTTCTGCAATAACAAATACTATTAAATTGACTCAGTATTCCCTTATATGTGACGACACATATTTAATAAGTGCACCAGTATCTAAGTTAGATATGTAGAATCAAGTGTAGATAATTGGTTTGGTTTTGAAAATTTGATGTTTTCATCAGACTATGCAGCTTTAAATGTCTAGATCATTTGGAACGGTTCGACGTAGATATACAGCTTTTGTTGCCGACACAGCGTAAAATGACTCACCCAGTCCCTCACTCCCCCACTCCCTCACTCCCTCACTCCCCGACTCCCTCACTCCCTCACAACCTCCCTAACTCAGCCATCTGTCACTAGGGGAAGCACAGGGGTGATACTGAGAAAGTGACGGAGAATGCTGACCCGCCCGAGGAGGGGCTGAAGGAGACGGTGGGCACTCGGAGAGCCCGGCTCAAGGAGCGCGCCTACCGGGCCGTGCCTCACCGGGACTGGAGGCTCCAGCAACGCAGCAACGCAGACGAGGTCAGCACCGACATCAGCATCGTCGGATCGCCCAGACTACAAGACCCGTCCTTGGAGTCGCTGCCAGGTGGCGGGACCGAGGAGGTGTCACCGGGGACTGCGACCAGCGTCGAGGCTGACTCCCGCAAACGCCAATCTGTGATGGTGGATGAGACTTCAGCGGAAAGTAAGTGTTTTTTCATGACTTTGTTAAGTTTAATATTTTCAATGCTCACCAAAAGATGCCCACAACAGACTCTCTGTTTTTTAAGCCTACAAATAATTATAAATCTTACATGTGAAAATAAATTGATATATGTACAAGTAAATTGGTATAATTACTTTTTTTAAATAATGTAAATTTATTAGAGCGCCCTCACATTCTAAGGT